>BTPH01000103.1:0-17629 GCA_036245725.1 Mrakia hoshinonis
AGGGTGGACGAAGCGAGTGGTTGATAGGGAAGTTACGAAAAGGTCAGTCAAGTCTGGACTGACGATCTCTGAGCTGCGGGACCTTCATCCAATCAGATTGGGTGACGGTCGATTTTTTTTCCAACAACTGCGCTCAGGTCAGAGCCAAGTCGGCTTTTCGACCGAAGAACATCGTGATTGGCTATATCCAAGCTTCGTCACAAGGCTGGCTTGAGACGTCGGGGCACGTATCTCCGCGTCCTTCCCTGGAAGGTTGGTCTTGAAGCAAGAGACAGAGGAAACGAAGCGCACACTAAACATGAAAAGGTGAAGGCACAAACGGATGGGGGAAATGAGAGCGGAGCGGAGGCAAGACGACGGAGACAAGGCGTGCGCCAAGAGCAACGGCGACGCGAGAGTGTACAACGCGCAGGAAAGGATTGAATGCCCGTCTGACCATCCGCTCCTGTCTCTCCTATCTTGCTCGCGCAAATGGGGGTCATTGTCACCCCGCACACCAAGAAGGCACCGACCGTTCCGATCTACGCCGGGTCCTCGAGCTGGACATCATCGTGGAAAAGCGCGATGGCAAGACCGAGTACGAGAGCTGGTGCTGGACGGACGCGCCCGCTAGGGTCAACTTGTTCCATGAAAAAAGCTGGAGCGGGTGGAGGGGATCGTTCGCGTTTGACAAATGGACAAAATCCGCGAGAAATAGGTTCATTTGGAACACGAACGAGCTCTCGGGGGGACATTCAGCCCGATGCCGACCAGATTGATGATTTCGAGGAGAGGCTTGATCGGGGGGACCAACCAGCAGGACAACAGAATCAACAGTCGTCGGAGCCGCATCTTGAAGGACTCCAGACCTGACAGCGCAGGGGAAGCAGCGAACTCGTGAGCTCAGATTGCCCGACCACGAGTCAAGAGCAGCTCGGCTGCCATGGCCAGACTGACATGAAGAGCTCACATGCACAAGGCGGGATACCAGAGCCAGACTTGGATCTAAAGATGCTGCCTTGGGGTGACGACGTACAGGTAAGGAGTCGAGGTCGGCCAAGAGCAAGGACGCGAGCCTACAGTGCCGATATAAAGATCAAGAGCATAATTATCGAACGATGACTAGATAACGTATGCGGCGTGATCATTGAGAGAGGAGATAGGTGTCAGCTTGCGTTGGCAGGGAGAGATGAGGGGGACGCGGCAGTCAGTCCGAGCTCATCCCCAAGCTCACTCATCACCAGAGACGGATGCGATGCAGTCACGATGGCGCGACTGTTACCACCGCCTTTGACCCCACTGGATACTAGCCTGTCCTCGAGGCTCCTACTGCACAGACGGCAGGAACGGAAAGGGAGGTCGGACTGAGGGAGAGGTGGGCGAGGTCGCTTCCGCCTAGGAGGGGCAGGCCCAGAAAAAAGAGCGAGACCTGTGGTGTTGTCGGAAAGACAGAGGATTGATTCGCGCGGATGGACCAGGAACTAGGGTCTGACGGTGATAACGGAAGAGCACGGGGAAGTCAGCTTAAGGACAAGGAGAGGGAGGAGGGACGACCCGCCCGGCCGCGCCCGTGTACTCTCCTGTGGGTCGGCGGTCGCGCCAGTTGGGGTGTGAGGTCAACGCCCACGAGAGAGCACACAAAGACAGGGATACGGGGATACGAGAGGAAAGGGAAGGGCAGGGATGGAAGAAGAAGGAGGACGGACCGGGAGAGGGGACAAGGGAGGCGAGGTTGCCGCCCGCGGCCAGCGGGAACGACGGTAACGGAGGGAGCGAGCTGAGCGAGGTCAGGCAGGATAACTGGCCAACAAAGAACGACCTCAGCATGATCCTTCGACCACAGCGGATCAAAGTTGCCTCGCTGAATGACGACTCGGAGGATCTTCTCACTCGCGGCGAGGACGATAACACTCACGGAGCAACGAATGAGGACTTGGACGGGAGGGACGAGGAGGTCAGGGAAGCGATGTAAGTCAACGTTTGCGGAGGTGAAGGGCAGATTAGCTGCCGATCATCTGCCGATCCACAGGCGAAACCAACGGTGTAAAAGCAAGAGAAAAGCGGCGGCATCAGAGGGAACGGCTGAGAAGGCCGTTTTGGAGGTCGGGCCATCAGGGAAGGCAGCGAGGGGAGAGCGCGTCCCTTACGATGAGGCTGCTGTGTTCGCGTTGTCGGAGCAGCGGGCGCTCGGAGGAAAGAAGGTGTTTGTCAAGAGAGCTCAGCGGCTGAAGGAGAGGGCGAAGCTGACGGCCGGCCGACTGAAGGAAGGGACGGCGTCAGTGCCGATAGGGTGCAACGGTGGTTCGTCAGCGCAAATGGCGAAGCACGGGTTCTTGGGGAAGGGAGGCGACACAAAAAGATTCTGGGGGACGCAATTGAGGAAGGGAATGACGTTCATGCCGAACTCGAAAGAGTGAGTCCAAGGGATACACGATATCGGAAGGGCGGCCAGCTGACCAAGCGCTTGTACCTCGTTCAGATCGTTCGCTGTCACGGACAACGACCGTATTTACTTCTTCAAGTCGCAGGACATGGGGGAAGGCTGGAAGCAATGCGCCCCTCTTTTGCCCTCATCGCCTAGGCTACCTTTCTTGCCTTGGAGGCATCAGCTGCTCGAGTGCCCGAGTCGCCTCGGCCGTCTCTGCTCAACAACAACGCCCGGCTCAAGCGCGAGATCCAAAAGAGGCAGGTGACCACCGCCGACCTCAAGCGACGGGCCACCCAGCCGAAGAGGAAAAGGGCGGAGCCAGATGGATTAGACATCGCTTGATCGTCTGCTGTTTATTGTATCTGTGGAGTGGCTGACCTGTTGTTGCGCTTGCTGCTCCGCTCTAGGGCGTCTTCGGGCGTGTGTGCCAATGGCAACCTCCTTTTGATAAGTGTCTTGAGCAAGTGTCACCTCAATGACTACCTGTACGTGAGCGGTCTAGATCTTGACGTCTGCAGAATGGCGACATTGAGATTGAGAGGTTAATTACGTACCTTGGACGTACACAAGCTCCTTCGACGCAACACAAGACCTAGGCGTTCGCGATAGTGCTGGCATTACCCCCACTGGTCAGAGGAGTTTTGTTTTGTGAGCTCTGTCACCATGAAATAGCTAGCTCGCAGTCATGCGGGAAGCGCTAATCGAGGAGATCGGATCCGACTCGCCGCTTCACAGCCGCTATGTCAACAAGCCCGGCCCAGCCCCGGCAGAACCTGCTCACCATGAGCAGACGGTTCAGCTATGCGCCGGTACAAACTACGACGTCTCTTTCTACCTCGGTAGAGTGCGGTGGAATGGTGACAACGCCCCCTGCGACGTCATTGTCTCCATCGCTACCAGCGAGTCGCTGTTGGGTCCGAGCCAGCGCCGAAAGAAGTTATCTGAAGCTGAACTTCGTGAGGTTTCTAAACACAGATCTCCGGGACAATGTGCTCTACCAGGGCACACCCTGCACTACCACAGGTGCAAGAGCGATTGGTCCTGACGAATGCCCGCTCAATAACGGCGGACAGCAAAGCGCGGACTGCCTATTCAAGTCTATGACGGTCGGACCGTTCTCAATTGCCACCGAGGCGAGGTTTCAGTATGATGTCTCCTGTACGCCGTACGGTCAAAATCTGCACCCGAACTCCGTCCTTCTGCCGTCTATCCAGCTAAGGCGGGACCAAGCGTCAGTGGCGCAACTTCACTGATGTTACTTTGGCGGAGGAGTCCCCTGCCTCTTGGCTCACGCCCAAGAGCTGGCAGATCTCGAGCACGAAGCAGGCGATGCCGACCAGAGCGTCCCCGACGAAGACGACATGCCCTCCATTCCCGGCGAATGGACCGACGTCGATCGGCCGGCAGCTCAGACAACGACAGCGACTTTGCCTCGGTTTCTCCTTTCGCTCACGTGTGCCCGCCAACGACCACACCCTGCCTTCCCACCTCCGCCGTCCGTCGGGCTGTTCTACATATACAGACGTTTCGCTGGTCGGACCCAATTGAGTTGATTATAGTCCCGTGAGTTGAGCGGTCCCAACTTTCATGTCGGTGGTTCTTGGGTGCTTGTCTGTCTGTTGGACAAGGACCTCATCTCTACCACGCCTTATGAACTCATGAACCCACCTCTCTCAGCTCGCCCTCGCAAGGAAGACCGACCACAACCCGAGAAAAAGACAGACAATCAAAAGCAAGCACGCATACGTCCGAAGACGGCGACTATGACCCTCCCCTCCTAGTGGTGTTCCTTCTCTTTTTTCGCCTTCTCCATCTCCTTCCTCTCCCTCTCCTGTCTCTCCATCACGTGGACGAACGCGCCCCGAATCGGACCATGAAGAAAGGGCGGGCAAGGGGAAGGTCAAACAGACTGACGTTTCCTGCGCGGACGGGTCTTGAAGATGGACGCCAGAGCATGGGACAAGTCGAGGGCGACTATGCGCTCCGAAACCTTTGACGCATTGACCTGCCTGATCAGTCGTGCGACTCCTTCCAGCTGCCCTCGAACGCGTGTGATCCATCGCCTGCCCGTCCGAAAGGGCCTCGGACCCAAACATGCCCCCGTCAGGCGAGAAGCCGGTGACCGGGAGGATGGTCACCTCTCCGATCCGCAGAGGCGTGCGGATCTCCTTGAGGAGGGCAAGGTGAGCTCGAGATTTCAGCCGAGGGGCAAGCACGTTTGCCTCGATGGCGGCCTTTCCTCCGAGGTTATCTCGATCCCAGAAAATCCCAACGTCTTGGGGGAGGTCCCTTCGCAAGTCAACAAACATGGACGCAGCCAGAGCCCAGAACGGGAAGGGGGTTGTCTGCGACAGCTGGAGGGTCATGGGCATAATGGGGTCGGCCGCGGGTTGGGTGGGTGGTAGGGAGCGAGTCGGGTTCGAGACGGGGGTGAGCTCGAGATTCAGTGAGCTCCGTCCACGGGTCGCGGAGGGCGACCAAGGACAAAGGTCCGGGCCAAGCTCTGTCTCGACCCGCTCGCGGACAGATGCCATCTCCCGCTTAGACTGAGGGCCCCATTAGAGCATCCAAAACGAATTCGGCGAGGTTGGAACCAGGGCGAGGGCGGAGCTCCTCAGAGGATCGGGCTTCTCGCATGATGGCCAGTGAGGATCACTCCTTGGACCGATAGCTAATCGCTCCTACATGCTCACTCTGTGATCTCTGTACACTGAGCATCCGCGACTCCTTCAAACTTGGTCACGTAAGGGCCAGAGTGAAGAATGCGTGAGCGGTCTCTGAGGGCGCAAGGGGCCCATGCTCAGAGCCTCGACCGCCTCAGCCGCTTCCTTGGACATCGGCTGACTTTCATTTTGTTCTTCTGGTTCAACTCCATGATTGACACGCAGTTTGCGGATTGTATCGACGCCGAGAATCTCAAGCTACTCCGTCAAGGGCAACGTCCCTTCAATCGCCCCGTGTTTGATCCTGCCGGCCGACATGTTACTGAATGACACACTGGACACAGTGCAAGTTTCTGCTCTCCAATCGATGATCACTTATATGACCGCAATCTCCATTTTCTCTTCTCTCTTGATGTCGTGGAAGCGCTGCACTGCTCGAGCAGGGAACCGCCTCTTGTCCTTGGCGACGTACGGTTTCAAAAGGCTGACAACGAGTTCGTCGTGCATCTCTCTGCTCATTAAGAAGCTAGGGAGTTTGACAAGAGACGCCCTCTTTGTTGAAGTGACTTCCCCGTGACGAGGTCAGGCCCGTTGTACTTTGGGGCCAGACCTGCGCGCGTTTGCTTGGTAAGCGACATGTTCTGGGTGGAGGAGGCATAGACATATGAGCCTGCTTGTATCGAGCTAACCCGTCTGTCCTTGTTTGCTGCAAAGCTCTGCATCTGTCGAGCAGTGTTAATCGAATCGTGCGCAGACAAGATCGCCACTTGTAATCGCTCGGCGTGCACTCACCCTTCTCGATACAACAAGTCTCCTCTGGACCAGTCCCTGACTGACGGGATTCTTCCTTAGTTCAAGTAGAACTGCTTGCGAACATTTATCTTGGTAGTATATGTGGTGAAGAGTCCATTTTGTCAAAAGTCAAGCATTCAATAACAAATTAGGATGCATCATCCAGCTTTACGCGATGACGCCGAGCGGATACCGCGCAACTTTTCCCCTTAAGACAAGTCGCAGGGTCACGGTTCGAGGAGAAGTCGGTTCCACTCGCGGAAAACTTGTAAGTAGGTGTACAAATCATGCAACTTATCTTCGCGACTACATCACTGTCTTGTCTCTCAGTCTGCCCGTCGCATCAAGTGCGTGTGAGACCAGCTTGTCCAAGTACTGAAACATTCCGCTGTCTGGCCCTCGCTCTTGGCGGCGCCCTGTACATGCAAAGACTAGAAGCCGGAACAGAAATAGACAGATAGACGGTGAGATTGATGGAGGCCTTGTTCAAAGGCTTCGCGCAGTGTAGCTGAATATGACTCGATACAAATCCTTTCTGCCCAAGGGTTGTACTCGATACAGGCGTTCCATTACTCTTGACTGATAAAATGCAGAGGAGATGGTGCAAAAGATATGTCGCTCGTTTGGAAAGGGTAAAGCTGGCCATGACATAGAATGACGGGAAGTGAGGAGGAAAGGCTAGAGAGCGAAGCGCAAACAGAGGTGATCATGCTCACTGATCCAAGCCAGTCGATGCGTTCCAAAAGCTGCCAGGTGCCGTTCTACATGACCAGTGCAGGTGGACGACATCTCCAGACAATGGGGGTGAACAAAGGCCTGGGGGGTGATCTGTAGGGCGACGTCCGCTTGGCATGATGGTCCGTCTTCAGTTTACTCGCAGGTATGGATCAAGTTGACGCGAGGTCCGCCCTTCGCGCTGGATCTCTTGCGGACTATTATGTGGGCAAGTTGAAAGCTGGCAGTGGACCTGACGAGCTGGACCCACGCCAATCACACTACGGACTCCACCAGCCGATAGTTTCCACGCCTGCAAGCTGGTGATAGGTCTTGTTGGACAGGGTTGTCAAGATCTCAACCTCAGACGGATTGATTCCACTTATATGTTTGATGGCCGCTTTACAGAATGGTCGTTGTTGTCCCCTACAAGAAGGATGGCTTCGAAGTGCCTAAGCTTGATCAAAGATACCTCAACCACGTTGGTACCTTCGCCGGCCTTCGATCGGACATCATCTTCAACGGCCACTTAGCATTCACCAACCCATTCCTCATCGAGATCCTCAAGCTGCTCAATGTTCGCCTGCTCTTCACCACCGGGTTTCACCCACAAGACAACAGGCACACTCTCGCGACCTGTCGAACCTAGATCGACTAATTCCGCGCCGGATCGCCAAGCTACGACCCGAACCGTGCAGGCGCAGGACTTTCCGTCCGATGAAGGACTGGCGAACCCACCGGAGCCGCCCTCACCCAAGCGATCTCAGTCTACGACCCGCCCTATCCGTCCTTCGTAGATACACTAGCTTAGCCTCTCCTTTTTTTATCCTGACGTTGAAACGCCCGACTCGTTCAGTCCAAGAATGAGGACAGCGCGCTTGGAGCTCACAGCGGCAGCAGGAGTTCTTTTCGGCCGGGCGGCAGTCCAAGAAACCACCAAAGCTGACAGCGTTGACAGCGACATGCCGAGGCTAATGGAAGCGGCAGAGAATGGAGGAATGATATCTGGGCCAGTCGTCAAAGCTGGACCGCTCTCAGCTAGACGGAGGTTCTTTCGTGCGTACTGTGGGACTTCATATATGGCTGACGACCCGAGATTTACATCTGTGTTCTTAGCGCTTGCGACGGCAAGCAACAATAAAACAGGCTGGAATTCTAAGACCTTGCCACCGCAGGCCTCGTGGCCAAATCTTTGGACCTTTTCACGAGCTTGCAAGCTCGAGAGCTTTGGCGCACTGAGTACGGCGCATGGCTTCCAGCAAACCAACACGCTGTCTATCTCTCGAGAGTTACCACGTTCTCGACATGGACGGAAGGTTAGTGTCACATCAAGGCCTTCTACATGTTATGGTCTGGGAACAGAGCGACCTCAATTGAATGCAGCTAACCTCACCGGTCTGGTTCTTCCTTCCCTGTACCTTTTTAGCCGTCGATCTAAATCCAGCCCTTGCGCCCGCGGCGCTTTGTGTCCTCAAAATCTGCTGCTCCAAGATCTCGCAAACGTCCGCACGGCAAAGGCGTCGCCCGGGATCAAATGCCGAGGTCACGTCAAACGTCGACTACACATTGTTTGGGGGCATCACGTACACTCCATTGCACGATGAACACTATGGACTGGGCTCGTCCTTGGAGATGGTCTACGCGAAGAAGAAGATGAACGAGTTTCGTTCTGGATCTACGTGGAGAGCCGCTGCCATCTTTCCCACACCACAGTCGGATTAGCTAGCTGTCCCTGTGTATACCTTTCTCGCATCAGGGCATATTCTCTCGCGCATGTCCTAGCACTGGTTTTCAAACCTCTGATGTAATCTCCAAAACACAATGTTTCCACTGGATTTCCGCCCGTCTTAGCTCTTGACCACTGTCTCGTTGAGATTAGCCGTGACTGTTCCTTCCCTCAGCCCCTATATCACGACTTTGATGCACATGACATGATTATAGACTTGCATCGCGAATTATGGAAGAAAAGCCTGTCTCGTCTTCGACAGGTCTAGCATCCTGGGATCACCTTTGGCGAAAAATGCAGACGGTACATGAGGAAGATCATCAAGACAGATGCGAGCAGAAAAACCCACAAGAGATACGGCTGTAGGAGGTTGAGAGCGAGAAGAGGAGCTTGTGTACATAGAAGCGAGATAGAAAGCGAGGCGTAGGCATGGGAAGAGGTTACGGAGCTGGAGTTACATATGCGGACGGGAGCGATCCGAACAAGGAAGTGAAGGCAAATACCGTATGCAATGAAAAGCTCATGGCGGGAGCGAGGGCAGGAGCAAGACTGAGCAGGTCGGAGCTAACGACCCCAAAGGACGGAAAAGACGGACTCGGCCGTATAATCTGACCCCAAACGTTATGATTTATCCACCGTCCACGGCTGAGGGTTGACCAGTATTCCGCCCACACCACCATCATCCCCGTAGATCCTCCTCTTGAACACGTTCCCGGACCCAAAATCGAGCCTCAACTGGAAGCCCTCCCCCTTCTGCCTTGCCGTCCTCGCGAGCACATCCCGGAACAGGTCTGTGCTGCCGCCCGCACCCGTGTCTGCCCAATTAGAGTTGGACAGAGGCTTGACTCGCATCTCAGGTGAGCGCGCTCGATGCGGCGTCGCAAGGTAGGGCGAAGGCTGGAGGCCGTAGACCGAGCCCGGGTGGGGGAAGTTGAGGAACAGGTTGTCGAGCGCGGCGGCTTGGCGTAGAGCCTCGTTTCCTGCCTCGGTCGGGCCCCGAAGGGGAATGGAGTGAGGGTGCAAGTTCAGTGATGACTGTGGGGGGGGTACCGTTTGAGGCGGATTTGTCTGCTGCTCCGGCGAGGCACCCGTCCTCACTGGGTGGCCGACGGCGCACCCGTACAGAGCCGTGCAGTCGCTAAAGTCTTTGCCGCCGTCGAGTGCTCCCCACGATTCGAATAGACTCGATAAGCCATCCAGATGGGGCACGTACGCTGCGGGCGAGTCGGCGACGACCACCTGGTTGTCGATCGCCCCGCCGCCAGCCCCCATCCCTCCCTGTAAGCGTACTGTAAAGATCTCGTTCTTCCCGTTCTGCAGCTATCCATCCCGGTCAAGCCCGCCAATGCATCCGAGCCACACAGAAGTATGATCTCCAAGGTCAAACTGCCACAAGTAGCAGACTGAACAATCTTCTCGCGCTCGGGGGCAGTAACGGGGTCGCCTCACGCCCCCTTCTGCTGCGCGCTGATCGCCGGCTCACCGTTCCTAGCTTCCAAGTCCGACGCAAAAGCCTCGATACACACTGTAGATAACCCACGCAGTCTTGCTTTTTTTCCACTCTTCTGAGCCGAAAGCTGAGGTCATGTAACGGGATCGTCGTGCATCTGGCCTCGATTGGTAGGGTTCCAGTGACGGCTGACCGTCTCAGCGAGTCAGGGCCAAACAAACAAACCGACGAACTCGTGCGGAGGTTTGCGTACCGTTCCAGAGTCGTGGGACACTCGAACCCGAACAGGAACTTAAAAGAAAGTTGAGGCTCCTTCTCCGATGTGACAACCAGGCTA
Source organism: Mrakia hoshinonis (assembly GCA_036245725.1). Lineage (NCBI taxonomy): Eukaryota > Fungi > Basidiomycota > Tremellomycetes > Cystofilobasidiales > Mrakiaceae > Mrakia > Mrakia hoshinonis. Next base: position 10,090 of record BTPH01000103.1, read on the forward strand.
GAAGTCGTCGAAGCTCCCCGCTCGTTTGGCGAATGAGACGCGGCCAAACCAACGTCTGTCAAGTGGGTTTGCTGATGCATCAAGGCAAAAGCCCGGAAGACAACCAACTGATACCACGCAGTGCCGTAGCGCAATTAGATGGGAGACATGACAAAGATGGGACGAAGCGTCGAGAGAAGGCTTGGCCTCAGGACGGCTTGCTCAAAGGGCTAGCCGCGAGATCTGCTCGGCTCAGCCGAGAGGGCCGTCCACAATCGACTGGTCGACGTGACTCCGCTCGCTGCCATACCCTCTCCTCGCCATGGACTGACTTTTCCGGTCATCTCGCTTATCCTTCGCAGGTCACCTGCGACCCTAACGCCGGACAGTTCTTCCTCCTGACACCAAAGTAAGCCCTTTCTCGTTCCCTCCTCAGCCTGGCCCTTGAGTCCGCCCCGCTGTCCCCTCGACCTTCTTGCAGACTCCTGACGGACCTGCACTACCACGAGAACATGCGTGTTTTGGTCATCTGCAACGGAGAGTGGCGTAAGTCCTGTCCTCACTTTGCATGCGTGTGGCTCGAGCTGACCGTTCCGTTCAACGCGCCTCCCTTGACAGTCCCTGAACGCCAGAAGAAGGACACCAAGGGAAAGATGTACCTCCGCCACCTGCTCGACCGCAACAGGAGGAAGATGGCCATCCAGGGCCACTAGGGTCTCTTGCCGAACCCCCTTGTACCTCTTCCTTCCACACTTCACCTTTTCACGATCTCTCTTCATCTCATCCATCTTCACGTCTTACGTCTAACGATCTCCCCATCAATCACATGCCACCTTCGATCTTTCACCCGCTCGATCTGCCTGCAAAGACGCCTCCGTCGATCCTCCTTGCACACACCTCACAAAATGCCGACCTCCTCTCTCCGCCTCCAGACTGATCGCTGCACCCATCGAATTTGAGGCTGAATTCAGCGTCCATCGCTGTTTGGTTTCTAGCAGGCTATCCGAATCTCGTCCTGCGCAGTGCGGGGTGAAACAGGACAGGGGAGGCGCTGGGGGAGGAGGGGAGACTCCACATCGAGATTGGTTCCGATTTTGAAGACGGGCCTGGGCTGGGGACTCAGGCTGTGCCGTTCTGGCTGTCCAGATCATGTAAGTTACATGAGCATCAGGGCTGCATGGCAGCACGGAGACGCGAGCTCGCGAGCTCTCCGGCTCCAACTCCTCTGATCCGGCTGTTGATTCGCCTCTCGCGAACGACTTTGATGTTCTTGACTTCCTTCCTGCCTTCTTCCCTTCTTCCCCTGTTCGGATCGATCGGCGGATCGTCCGAACAGCGATGGACGGTGGAGAAGTCCCATAATAAATTGGTCGTGCGACCAGCGGAGCAAGTCAGGCGAGAGCTCTTGCCCCTTTCAGCCTGGCACATGTTGGAGTCGTATGGAGCGCGAGACTTTCCGCTTTCTTTGGACAGACATCAAGAGACTCAGGCTGGCCAAGTCCAGCTATGGGGTAAGCAGATAGATATGATGCAATCATGTGAGAGGACGACCCATCTTGAAGCTGTCGCTGCGTCGGCGCTGATTACAATGTTTGGTTCACGTAAGGATGGGTCGTGTGCGGGGAAGACACGCCTGAGAGTTCCCTCCCACCCACCACCCTCTGCCGGACCGACCAGTCTCTCCGCCTCGCCTCGGCTACGCTCTCGCTCTTGTCCTACGCTCGACCAGACTCCTAGCGAGCCGTCCGCCTGCCCCTCGTCAACGACTGCTTCCTCTCGTCGACGGGCTCACCTCCTCCGCTGAGCGACCCCCCTCAAACCTCTCGACCTCACCGAGCTCTCCTTCCCTTCCTGCTCTCATCCAGCCTCGTGAGTCTCTCTTTCTTGCTTCTTCTGTGTTCCAGCAGCCTCTCTCTCGCACGTTCTCTGCTCGGAGATGGCCTCTATCTGGAGGACCAACAGCTCGCTGGGGCTCAGAGGGGGATAAGCACGCCCGATTGGACTTGGCCCTCCTCACTCGCGGGAGGGGGACCACTCGAGTGGACGATCCCTACGATTCGAAGCGAGCTTTGGCTTTCATTGGATTGTGCACGGTCTTGTACTGGCTCAAGCACAAGGCCTTGAATCCGCTGTGGGCAAGAGTGAGCTGAGCGGGAAGGGCTGAACGAAAGGCGGAGTGTGAGCTTCGCCTTTTGTCTGGTCCCGCCATGTCAGGTCCCCTGTCTGCTTCTTCCCTCCGCCCTCCTCCTTTGGGCTGTTGGATTACGCCGACAGGGGCAGGCAAGGAAGTCTGTCCCGCCTTCTGGAGCTCCTGTCCTCGTCAGATGAGCGACCACACGTGCGACGCGTCATCGGGGCGAGAGAGAGAGAGAGTTGTCGTGCGACCTTCTTTTGGGCTGGCTCGTGGATGGGCTTTACTCGCTGACATCCATTCTCTACTGTCCAACCGGTACCACAGTGTCATACAGACCGATGGCGAATCGCTTAGCGCAACTCCTGCTGAGACCGGCCCGCCCGACACCGGTCGTACCGGGTCCGTCGCCGACTGCCCTTCAGGGGCCCGCCTACGAGCCCATCTTTCTCGGCTCTGGGATGAACACGGTCGATGTCGAGGTGGGTCTACATCCTCCTATTGGCCGTTCCCAACTCTCCGAGACTGCGTTGCTGACCTGGCCATGGTGCTGTCCAGTCCCTGCTCTCGCCGGACTTGCCCGCCGCTCTGGGATACATCGTCTCCATACTCCAGGCTTCCTCCTCGACCTCGCCCCGACTCGCTCTCATGATGGCCACGCTTCTGCTCAACTCACCCTACACCTCCACTGTCCCGACTTCCCCCGCGTCGTCGTCCAAGAATCCCACGACGACCAAGAGGAAGCCCGAGTCCGCCCGGGCCGCCGTTGCGCTTCTTTTCGGGATCAGTGCGCTCATGAGTCGCTCAAACCTGCGCGAGCAGGATGAGTCCTACCTCGAGGAGCTCTCGGAAGAGCTGGTCGGGATCTTTGTCAAGGGAGGACTCAGGCCGGGAAGGTCGGTTGACCTGGACGAGCACGTCGCTACCGCTGTCGCCGGGACTGGAGTCGCTTGCTCGTCGACGACAGTCTGGAACGCGTCCCGCGGTGTCGCACAGAAGCTTGACTCTTGGGCTGCCTCGCCCAGTCGGAAGGGAGACAAGAAGGATATAAACTTCGAGCGACGACGGACGAGGATCCGCATCAACACAATCTATCTCCTCGCCCTCTTCGCCTCGTCCACTTCGACCGCTCGATCCACCGACAGCGAGGCGGTTAGAGCCTCCTCTTCAAGAGCTCTCTTCAACTCTTGCGTCGATCTCGGTCTCTCAATCCAACTGCTCGGCGCATCGCCAAACACCCCGTCGAGCGATCCCCGTGACGCCCACGCGTCGTCTCTCGTCTGGCAGGCCAGGAAGCGACTCGAGCTCGCAGGTCAGACTGCTGTCGCTGTTCGCGGCCTTCCCTCAGACGGCTGCGAGTACGAGCGCTGGGATGGAGGGGCGGGCGAGCGAGCGAGACTTGCCGAAGAGGCAGCGACTAAGAAGAGGATGGTCCGCTCGGAGGAAAAGGACGAGCTTCGAGCACGAGGCGGACTCACCCGGCCTGCAGGAGAGCCGGTGAGCATCGGACGCGATCTGCTTGACGCTCCGAGGCGGCTCAAGGGGAAGAAGATTGTCCATCGGCGACGAGGGTCGTACTCCCGAGCGAACACGAGTGGATGGTCGACTCCATCTTCTGGCGGCCCTCCCACTCCTCAAGAGGGCTACGTCACTCTCCGACAGGCCGGAGTGTGCTCGATCGCTCATCACTCTCACTCGAGTCCGCCCTCGTCAGTCTCTGGCACTTCCACCGGACTCGGCGCCCGCTCCCAGTCAACCACCTCCCTCCCCAGTCTCAACAAGAAGAAGTCGATCCACCTCCTCCACATGTCATCCAGTCCCTCCCTACGAAACGGAACTCTCCCTTTGCCAAGTCGGATCCTTGCTCTCCCCAGCGGATCGAACCTCAAGAGCGAGACACCCATCCCACTCCCGACCGTGCTCGACTCGCACGGCATCTTTTCGCCCTCGTTCGCGCCGATCGAACCTGTCGCACCCACCATCATCGAGACCGTCTACTTGACCGGATCAAGCCGACTCGCTACGTTGAGGAAGTCGATGTCGCGTCTCGTCATCCGCGCCCCTCTCGATGCCGCCGGCGCTCCTCCGATGCCCGCCGCTCTCACCAAGGCTGCGCTCGCCTCAACCTGCAAGGTCGTCCCGACTACTCTTCCGGCCTTGGTCCCGACGACGGCGTTCTCATCCGAGGCGTCCACCCCGGTCTCGTCCCCGACGACCCCGGTGCGGATCAGCCACCGGGACGTGCCCAAGCTGGCGTTCCAGCCGAGCTCGTTCATGTACGAGTGCCAGCATGACGACGGGCCGAACCAGAAGAGGGGCGGGCTGTGGATGCCGATCAGTCCGAAGGGGGAGAGGATGAGGGGACCGGGAGCGAGGGTCGTGTGAGGCGGATGGGGGGTTGTGACGGTTTCTTTCTTTCTTTCCTCTCTCGCTATTTTTCTAGGACTCCCGACTCACTGTCTCGAAACGGTTCCATTCATACTCCACTTGCATGACCACACCCACGTTTTAACTTTCCTTGTCCTTTGGACTTTATTCTAAGTACGACTTTACGACTCTTTCATGATTCTCCTTGCATACACTCACACATACTGGCATATCCCGATCTATTGCACTTGCTTATCTCGATGTTTCTACATTTTCAACATCACGAACGCTCAATCACATCTGGGTAGCCAGCAAAAGGTGGGGATGCGCGGTATCGGTGTCGCTCTATAGGCCGGAGCAGCAAATACGTCTGGCCCGAGGAGGAGGAATAGCATGGAGGGAAGGCGGGGACAGGAAAGTGCTGGAGAGGGAGTTGAGGTTCGTCAAGAATCTGGAGATTGACTCGTCGCACTCGGGCGAGATGAGGACGTTCACTAAGCGACCTTTGCGACTTCCGCAACCCCTCATCGATAGCTAGTGAAGAAGGGTGGAGACAGCCAGCTGTAGAGGGAGTATGAGAGCGGGAGCATAAGCGAAGCATCTAGGTCGGTAAACTTCACAGACGGATTCAAGAGTGGAAAGTTACGAAAAGAGAGCGTTCAACGATAAGGGCGAAGAGGAAGATTCCGAGAGACCAAGCGTTGTTCGCGATCGAGACTCTGACTCAAGGGTCTTAGGAGAGTCCGTCTCAAGATCCTGAAGAATTGGAGAGCGAAAAGAAGAAACAAAAAAAGGAGGGAGTCTGCGTCCAGGAAAAGAAGCGCACAACGGCGCATAGTCGACGAGAAAGGTCAGAGACAATCCAGGCAGCCAATGAGGAAGAGCCGCAGCACGCAGTGAGTGTCAGTAAGTCACGGACAAGTACTGAAGAGGTATATGTGGTGATTAGTACTTGATCTTCTCATCCTCTGCCTTCCTGAGATCGTCCGCCTTACAGAAAGAAAGAACGGAAACGACAGGCTGTCTTTTCTCGGTCTACGCCGGAGTGATAGTTCGCAAGAGGTCCAGAAGCTCACGGGGGTTCCAGAACATCTCTCTGCTTCGTCCCACTCTATGCCAATCGGACCCTTCACCATCTTGTTCCGGCAACAAACCTAGGACCTGCATGGATATAAGGCAGTCAGTCAAAGTCCATAGAGTTGGAAATCTGGAGAAACAGGAGCTATGCACACAACATAGTTGATAGTAACGACTCAGATCCACACAGGCCTGGAGCACAGCTCGACAACATGATTCCCGCCCGCTCAAACTCAATGACCATGGCGCGATACATCCGCGCTGCGTTGTGTGCGATAGTTGCCTCATTACCTGGTTGCAGGGTTTTGCAGATCGAGTTGACAAGCGACGCAAGGGACGGCTAAGCAAGCGTGAAGCCCGATACACGCTAGCAATTCCTTCCACGAAGCATAGCAGATCCTCCATCCCAGGTGGACGTATCCCTCAAACACTCTCGGGTCCTTCGACTGAGGATCGAGAAGATGCAGCATCTGGTCTCGAATATTCTGTGCTTGATCGACATCGGCGAGATGGGGGAGGTCTTCGATGCTGAACGAGGACTGCTGCCACACTTTTAGCATGACAGAGTCGAGGAAGGTGAAAAGCATCAGAGAGAAGAGAGAGGTCGTCTGCTCATGGGTTGTTTTTTTGCGCGAGGCGGAGCTAAGGGGGACGTAGCGACCAGGCGTGAAGAAGGGGAGACATTTGCCCAGCGCAACATGACGACGTGAATGACGGCAAGAAATGGCGGGGGAAGACGCTGGAAAGGGAGTCAGATCGACGGGGAAACAGTTCGGTGTCGCTACTACCGCACCGAGGCCAGCGACCGCTGAGCGAGGCGCTCTCTTTTTTTCTCTCCCGCGTGATTACTGTCTCGTCTCGCAATTCTTCGCCCCTTCTGCCCGTCACACACTGGATCATCGGCTCGCTGTCGCCTTTCCTTCCAGCCGCCAAAGAACGGAAGGCATACGTCAAGTCTTTTGAGCAGTCGACCTTGTCCGTCTCCTCTGATCGATCTCCTCGCGGTTCTTCGGAGTCGTCTTCCTGCCCGAACCTTCTGCTCGAAGGTTGGATACCCAAGGAGTCGGTGCGTGAAACGATCCCCTCTGCCTTCTGGGCATCGGAACCTATCACCCCAGTTCCGTCGGAAACGTCATACTTTCCCCTTTGATCCTTATGCTGACCCGGCTCCTTCTCCTTCCTTCATCTCTAATCTCACATTCAAAACGCGCCGCAGCCATCCATGCCTTCCTTCCCACCTCCCTCACCCACCGCCCGCCCGTTCCCCTCGGTCCTCCGAGCCTCCCCCCTCATCTCCGTTTTTTCCTCGGTCTCTAACTCCCCACCCTACACCTCCGCCTATCCACCTTCCTCTTCCTCTCCCTCCTCTTCCTCTCAATCCTCCGCTCGGTGGTACACCATCCCTCCAGCCTCGCCACAATCCGGTAGGTCGGTCCCGGTTCCCACCGCCTTGACCAGCAGTACCCCGCTACTTCCTCTGTACGACTTCTTTACCCAGACTTGGTCTCAACAACCAACGTCGTGCGACCCCCGCTTCGACCTCTCCGAAAGTCCCGTCGGACTCTCAGGCTACCTCCCTCTTCACGAGGATACCACCCCTCACCCCTCCATCCAAGGACTCGGCTTCACTTTCGGTGCGGAAGGCGGAATGATAACGACCGTTAACGAAGGCATCGTTTCAGATCCAGCTGTCTGGCTCGATCTCGACCGCACGATTGGAGGAGCAGCTCAGTGGATGATTGCCGCCGACAAGCCCGCTGCCCTTATTTTTATTTTTCTCAACTCAACGAGTCGAACGTTTCAACATCAAAATAAAAAAAAGGAGAGGCTAGGCTAGTGTATTTACGAAGGACGGATAGGGCGGGTCGTAGACTGAGATCGCTTGGGTGAGGGCGGCTCCGGTGGGTTCTCCAGTTCCTCATCGGACGGAAAGTCCTGCGCCTGCACGGTTCGGGTCGTAGCTTGGCCATCTGGTGCGGAATTGGT
>BTPH01000104.1:3328-197750 GCA_036245725.1 Mrakia hoshinonis
CTCCATCTTCCACCCAGCTCGCTAGTACTCACTGTCCCTCCTTCCCAACCACAACATGTCTCCACAGATGCTCCCCCGACACCGGCACGTGCGGGAAGACCGACAGCAGACTCAACGCGGTCCGTTGGAGGTGCAGCTCAGAGACGTGGGTGAGGATCGCATCAAAGATCTCGGCTGGGGTGGAGAGGATGTAGGACGGGGTGGTGGTGGTTGAGATGAGGGAGGAGGAGGGGTCGATGGAGAGAGCTGGTGGGGAAGGGGGGTCCGACATGGGAGGGGAGGGGAGGGTGAGTGCGGTCGAGCCGATGGGGAGGAACTTGAGGATGAACGAGTGAAGAGACTGGCTTGTAAGGTAAGCTGAGGAAGAAGAGGTCTTTGGTAGCGTTGCTCGGAGGATGATCCGCTGTTTCTCGGGGATCGTCGTTGGGCGTGGATTCCGAGGGACGGATGCAAGCTGAAATGTCGAGCTAAGTCGTGTACTCTCATGCTTCTTCCTGGTACACCGTGCGCTGTTTTGCCATTGCTCGCTCTTTACGACAACCATACCCACCACAATAATCTCGCCCGGAGAGAAAAACACTTTGCGCTCTCTTCTAGGGTGCACAAACCTCACGCCCCCCATTCTCGCCTTTCCCAGCGTCCGGCCAAAGCCGCCTCCCCCTTCCAACCCAGTCGCCAGGCTAGAAAAGTCCACGTCTATACCTTCCCTCCCGCGCCCAGTGGCTCTCCTCCCTCCTCCGCCCACGGGTTCCCTGCCGAAGTCGTCTCCGGCTCCAACGTTGCAATCTCCGCGAGCCCATCGACGTCCCCCTCCGGCGCCCACCACTGGCTCTGCTCCGAGCTCGGAGGTGGCACTGCATTCCCCCAAAAAAAGGAAACGACCCCCTTTATCAGCGCCGTGCCCATAGGGCACCAAAGAGAAGACGAATGGACTCACATCCCGCCCCACTACCATTCCTCTCACCCATCTTCAACCCCCTCAGCTCATCCTCGACCCCGCCCAATCTCCCATCCCCATCCAGATGACCCAAGAGTCCGCGTCGGATCTCACTCGAAATGGCAGCCTTCTTCGACTTATCGATGATCTGAACGCCCGCCCGGAAGAGCGCGAGGACCGGTCGATGGTCCGAGGTCTGGAGCGGTGCGCGAGCATAGATGATTTGATCGACCTGCGCGTCAGAGCAAAGGAATCAAGAAGGGTCAGGAATGCAGAAGCCGACGCGTGGGTGAGAGGGAAAAAAGGAGAGGACAAACGTCCGAGCCGCGCCAGACGATCCGGTCGGTGTACGCTGGGACGCGCTGTTTCTCAGAGGTGTCGTAGTCTAGAGACGAAGTTGAGGGGGAAATTTAGTTTTGTTTGGTGATTCAAGCGAAGGATAGACCGTCAAACGTACTATCTGTCCCGTTGTCGTACTTGTACGTCGGTCGGAAAGTGATGTCGCCCTCCTCGTAGTCACCGAACACCTCATGGTTTCGCATCGCTCGCGTCAACTGTGAACACGAAAGGTCTTCAAGTGAGCTGAAAGAGTTGAGCAAAGATAGATGTGGGATGGACGGACCTGATCCGCTTGGATGAGATGCGACAGGTTGTCCGACAGCGCGAGCTCCGTTGCGTCCTCGTAAGACAGGTCTACGCGATAGTTGAAGTCGCCGGCCCAGAAGATGATGCTGCACCCATAGCATCAAGTCTAGTCAGCGGGTCATCAGAACCGGCGAAGGTTGAGACTGGCTCCGGAGGCGAAGGGACTGACTCATGCGACGCGATCGTCTTCCCTTTCTGGAACCGCAATCCCTCCGCGATGGTCCAGTAGTCGGCGTTGCGCTCGGCGACGTTCGAGTGTCCAGCGGCCAGATGGGCAGTCACGAAGCAGATGGACGTGTCGTGGAACTCCATCCGGATGGCGATACCGCCCTTGTTGCCTGCCATGCCTCGAAGACCCGTCTATGAAGAGGCAAGCAATTGTCAGCCACGGACGACAAAGAATGTTTGACCGAAGCAGACCGAGACCGACCTTCTTGTTGGCTCCCTCGACCTTGCGGATCGCCTGAGCGAGGTCTGCCCTCACGAGGATCAACAGAGCAGTTCCGACGAGCTGTTCCGATCGAAGCAGAATGTAGTCCGACCTCTTGTTCGGCCGGTTCGCGAACGTCTGCAGGATCGCCTTCTCCCACAGACGCAGCTTCTGCGGGTCCGCTTGAGCGATTTGCTGAGCGGTCAGAGGCACGATCTCCTGGAAGCCGATCGAGAAGATGTCGGGTTCTCGCTCATCTGCAGATGCCATCCACCGACTCGTCAGTCCTAGCGGACAGGGATGAACGCGCGACATGCAGTCACTCACTGATCGCAGGGAACAGCCACGGCAGCAGCGACTCGCCCGGTGACTTTCCGTTCAGGTTCCATGTCCCGCAGAACACGAGGATGTCTTTTGTCGACGAGTACTCTCCAGCGCGCTGGAACAGATGCTTCTTGAGCTGCTCCGTTACCGGATCAAAGATCTCGATCTGTCGCTGGTCGGCGAGCAGACCCTACAGGCGGAAGAAAGGAAGGATGATCAGTCGATGGCTGAAGGGCACGAGCGACTCGAGGCAGAGAGTAGACTGACGAGGAGCATGTCGATCGAGACCTGCTTCTTTGGGTCGGAGAAGTTGTTGATGTACGCCCTATGGAGATGCGGCGTCAGTGGGACAGCAAGATGCTTTATGGAGAGCGGAAGGACGAGCTTACCTGCCGACGCTCTTGCTTGCGTCGCTGAGCATGCCGCCAAGCGTTCTCTTGCCCGATCGGATGAACGACGTGTTGAGCGCCCCCGTCCCTGCGTAGACTCTGCAAAGCCGAGTATCAGAACTCACAGTCAGCGCTGCTCCTTGTCGACATGATACGAGCGGACTGACTTTGAGAGCTGATCGCCTGTATCTGCCCAGATGTGCGAGTGGGCGGTCCAGAAGTTGGGCAGGTTGATGAGCTGAGGGTCGATCGTCCGCATGAAGTTCTCGATGACGGTGGCCGAGAGGATCTCGCAGATGACCTGGTACGGCATGCGAGACGAGGAAAGGTTGGCGGCCAGGTTTCAAGACGGCTACGTTGGATGATGGGCGACTCACGTTTGTCCGGTCCAGGCAGTCCAAGCAGTTTGTGCGGAACACGCCCTGCTGCTCCTCGACGACGTCTCCACCATTCAGGCTCGTCCACCCGAACGAGTCGATCCCGCGCCTGACGCCGTCCAGCCGACGCACGCTATCTCGCACGCTCTCTACCCCTCCGACTTTGACGGCAGCGTGGAAGTCAAAGTTGGCGAGGTTCACGACCGGAGGTGGCGGTCGAGCAGACGTGTAGCGTCGGAGGTGATCGCCGTACTGCTGGCTCAGGACGACCTCGTTGTCCTTCTGGCCGAGGAGACTGCAAAACCAAGAGAAGGCAGCGATCAGCCGAGGACCGCGTGCTGGACCAGACCAGACAGATCGCACTCACTTTACGCCTTGAACGGGCCCGTAGACGGAGACGAGCTCGTCAAAGTGCTTGTCGAACGCCGGCTGAGACGCCTGGGCGGGACGGGTGATCTGGATCTTCTGCCCAAACGTTTGCAGGCCTTGCTGCTCCCAGAAGACAGGCACGCTCCCTCGGACCTGGACAAACGACATGGTGATGTCGCCGATCGAGAAGAGCGTCTCCGTCTGCGCAGTCGAGTTGCGGTCAGCGACTGATGACGAAGCAAGGACCATCCCGTTGGAGTCGGACTGACCTCTACAAACGCTGCTGCGTTTCCTTCATCGTCCACTCCTCGAGTGTTGAACCTTGTACCAGCCCGTCGCCAGCTGAGACGCGAGACGACCGACAGGTTGATGGCCTGCCCGCCCGGCGCGTTGACCACGACCGAGGAGACGAAGCCTTGGATGACGGGAATCTGATTGGGCCCACGTGATATCAGCCCATGTTTCGGTCGGTGATGGAATGGGATCAGGACTGACCAAGAAGCCGCATCGATCAAACTCGTCCCTCTCTTCGTCGCTCTCGAGCCCCGCGCGGAACTCCCTCAACCCACCGAGCAAGAACTCGTTCCACACGAACCGGCGATCCTCCTTGACACTTCTCCTCCCGACAGCATCCTTCTCATCCGCATCCTGCTTCCCTCCACCGGTCTTCTCCTGCACACTTGACGGCTCTCCCCTCTCTCTCCGGACGCGTTCCTCGAGCCGACTGCTGACGTCCCATTCCGAGCCAGGATCCGCAAAGTAGAAGGATCCGCCGTCGAGGATCTTCTTCATCCCGGAGAGAGGATGCTCGAACATGGGTGCGGTCGACTGGGAGGGTGACTGGGCGTAGTAGGACGAGGGCGAGCCGTCCGAGGACGGGTCGGTTCCGGCGAGGGGGTCCGAGTAGTCCCATGTCGAGGTCGAGAGCGAGTGGATGGACGTCGAGAGGAGCTTGGAGATCGGCTCAGAGGAGGTCGTGCTACAGATCCAAGACCGTCATCAGCACCTGTCGGGCCGGCGACGCGTTGCGGATGATGGGAGCTCACCTCGTTCTGGGTCTGACTTCTCCGACCCTGCTCGCTCGCTCGACAACGACGAGGAAGCACTCTTTGTCCGGACTGCCACCCGTGCTGGATGCCGTCCCTCCTCCGCCGACGAGCCCGACGATTCCGACGACATCCGCCCCCGAGCGGACGCACTCGTCCAGGTCGAGCGACTCGGTCGGCACGAACTCGACCGTGATCGAGTGCGCCTGCGAGGAGGACCGCTGTCTGAAGAGGAGCGATTTGTTGGAGACGGACGGAGGAGGAGTGAGGATGATGTGTCGCGGCGACGACTTCTTGATGTCTGCAGGGGTGGAAGAGAAGGACAGGCTCGGTCAGACGAGCTCACGACACGAGAGGAGCTGACCGACGAGGCCGATAGACGGCCACGCCGCGGACAGAGTTACAGAGCTGCATCGCTGTAGAGTCTACGAGGCGATTTGTTTGAGCGGTGGGAGACAAGGATCGTCTGCTTGCTCGCTGCGGTCCCGCTAGGACGGACGGACGAGCGGAGGGTGAGCTCGGGCGTAAGCGAGACGAGCTCAGGAGCTGCAGAACCAACCCAGCCCAGTCAGCTCGCGGAGTTCTGTTGAGGAATGGCCATCTTGTGTGGTCTCGGTGCTCACTCTGAGAGTACTGGGGTATCTGCGTAGTCGTGGATGGAGGTGACCGGCCAAGAGATGGAATTTCGGCGGTTCGAGCTCGTCAGCTCGAGCTCACCTCCAACCCCGACTTGCCTCGCCCGCCATGACGACCCCCCTCAACCACTCGCACGTCTACAGATCGTTGCTCAGAGAGTTCAGGCGCTCAGTGAGTCAAACATCATCGCATCAATCCCGATCTGTCGAGCATGACTGACGGTCTCGTCGGCCTGCCCTCCCCTCGCGTCCTCCCTGCCTTCGTCCTGGCAGGCCATCCTCCCTCGTCCTCAACGCTCGCCAGCACTCATCGGCTACCTCCGCTCCCTCGTCTCGACCCTGCCAGCGACTACTCATGAGGCGTGGACCTCCAAGTCTGTCGAGCTGCTCGAGGTCGGAAAGTTCATGACCGCCCAGCGGATCCACAAGGTGAGCTCGCTTCTATCCCGTCAGCTGGTCTCGTGAGACCGTCCGCCGGCTATCGAGCCCACATGGGCGCACGACATGCACTGACCCAACGATCGGATATGTCGTGACCTGCTGCAGGATCTGCTTGAGCGCTATAACCCGACGCATGGGATGACGGTCCAGGAGAGGACAAAGGCGACCGCCAGGAGGGTCGGACTCGACATCCCAAAGGAGGGCAAGCCAATGGGAGAGAATGAGACATGAACGCATTCCCCACTGGTACCTTCTGAGCCTCTGTGGCGAGCAAGCCAAGTCGGGCCGACCGAGATGGGGTGTGTGCGAGACAAGCATGGTCAGGCACGAGTCGGGCTGCCACTGGGCGAAACTCACGTGCTGCTGATGGTGTTCTTCCCGATCGATCTCCTTCCCTGCTCATATCGCTCGGAGCTTGCTTTCGGCCGCTGTCTCTCGACGGCTGGGCCGAAGGATCTCTCCGATGGCCAAACAGGTGAGCTCCGACGTTCGATCCGCCTCTCCTGCCGAAGACTCATGCATCGAGGGTTCTGCTGACTTCCTCCTTCTTCTCCATCTCAGATGAACAGCTTGCCACCTCCACCGGAGCTACCGGGGTGCTGGCGGGTGGGTACCTCGCCTAGCAAGATGCCCGACTGCCGAGTCGTCTTCGTCCCTGGTGCCTGCATTCTCATTCCAGCCAGCCACCGAACCGCCACTACTCCCGGCTCGATCGGGAGCCTCCTAGCTTCTTCTTAGGCTGATCCGGCGGCCTCCGAATCTCGTTTGGCTCTTGCCTCCCTCAAAAGGTCAGCAGCAAGTCCTTGACCCCCTCACCACCAACCACCACTCCACCTCACCCAGCCAACTCAATATGTCCACCACACCTTCTGCCACCCCGCTCGCCGAGATTGTCGTTCTGCCGTCGAACGTGGCCAAGTTCCCTCCGATTGTGGTGTCGAGCGAGGGGATGCAGCTGTCCATCCTCGCCCTCCGGGTCATCTCGTCGGCGCTCTGTCTTCTCCTCTGCCTCACCATCGTCCTGTCGCCCTCGGTAAGTCTCAATCGTCCTCCAGCCCCTCTCGTCCAGCCACCCTTCACGCGTCCACTGCTGACCGTGTGATACTGGACCTCTCTCCCCGCCTGCGCTGCAGATCAAGCGGCACTCGTTTGTGGCCAACTGGCTGTTCTTGCTCTCGGCAGGCACCATGATGTCCCTCGTCACGTACGTCCGCTCGTCTTTCGTGGCCCTTTTATTCTTCGATGTCACGCTCACATCTTCTTCTTGCCGTCGGCTGACTCGACCAGTCTGATCAACGCGGGCGGACACATCACCCAGTATCCCACCCTCCCGATCGCTGCATTCCAGGCGTCCTCGCTCTTTGGATGGGGAGTCGCACTCGCTCTGGTCAGTTCACAGCAGGTCTGTCCTGGCTCTTGAAGATGAGGTGCTGATCTCTCTTTTTGGTTTGGCTCGATTCATGCAGTCTGACCTCCTGCTCGCTTGTTTGGTCCGTCCTCGCCCTCGCACGTTCGCCTGTCCCATCGCTGATGCTGACTCGCTCCCACTTTTTTCAGATGCTGCTCAAGACGATGCCTCAGTCGTACGAGTTTCTCAACTGGGTCGACAGCCGAGCGTTCGTCCTGTCGGTGAGTCTCCTCGACTCCGCTCCTTCCGCTGGCTCACTCCCTAGCCTGACGCTGACCGTCTCTCGATATCTCATAGATCAATACTGCGCCGTACCTCGTCTGGATCTCGCTCTTCTTTGTTGCGCTCGACGCGGCGTTGAAGAGCGGTGGGCACTTTATCTACCACCAGGAGGTCTTCTGTACCATCGGGATCCCCTACCTTCGCACCGCCTGGAACTGGACCATTGTCGGACTGCTCACGGCGACGGTCGTCGTCGACGGTAAGCATCTTTCGAGCTCGACCAAGCTGTTTCTCAGACTTGCGACTGACGAGCTTCTCTCGCAATCTGCAGTGGTGATGGCTCTCCTCCTCCTCCGAACCCGCCTCTCCTCACCTCGGAACCTCGCCATCTCCCACCGACCCACCTCCTCCCTCCCACGAGTCTCAATGCAACTTCCTCCCCTCCCCTTTCAACTGCCCCAACCCACCCGCACCTCCACCCCCGACCCTCGTCCCTCCACCTCGCACCTCCCCCGCTCCACATCCGGCCTCAACCTCCCCTCGCAGTGGTCCGCCACCCTCCGTTCCCCGCCCTCAGGCCTCGCCATCCGCGTCGTCGCCCTCGGAGCCTACTTTGTCGTCAACGCCATCCTCGAAGCGCTCGTCATCAGCGGCGGGATGGCCCGCGAGCGAGTGGTCGTGTACGAGTCCACCCGGGGGATCATCGTCTTCATCATCTTCTCGTCCCAACACGACATCCGGCACGTCTATCTCGACTGGATCCGGGGCGCGTTTGGGTGGATGGTGCCACCTCGCTGCTCTCGCTCTCACTCCTCGCCGACACTGCCGTCGTACTCTCGTCGGTCGCGAGGCTCGGAGGATCTCGAGAAGCAGATGACCCGCTCGTCGGACGCTGGATCGACGCTCGATGGGTCCGAGGGGACCACCGAGAGCGATGCGACGACAGTCATCCTCCAGTCGCCTCAGTCTGGCGTGACGAGGACGTCGGCGGGCTTCTTCAGTCAGAAGCCGTTTGTGCTCTCGTCTTCATCGTCTGCGAAGATGTCGAGGAGCTCGAGTAAAGTTGATGAGAAGGGGGAGAAAGAGGAGGGGGATGAGCATGGAGGTGTGCAGGTGACGGTCGAGGTGGAGACGTTTGTCGATGTCGGGGAAGGGGCGCATGCGATCTAGAGTTGGGGAGTGCAGGGCGCATCGGGGTAGCAGAAGATCTTTTCGTAGCTGTGATAGTATGTACACCGCCCCTTCCCTCAAAGCCCAAAACCTGGCGACCAGGAGGAAAGCTCGACCCCGCACGGAGCGACCGGAGAGGGAAAACCCCCGTCGGAGGAAACGTTTACCTCACACGTCTCTGGCGCCGACTGTTTTCTACGAGGAGGGGATGAGCTTCATGTCGTACGACATCTTCTGGGAAGTAAAGAAAAAAAAATGTACCTTTTTGATCGAGGAGGCCTGTGCTAACATTGTTTCTTTTTTCCTCGCTCTGCGATCTGTCAGGATGCAAATCTACACGTCCAACAACTCAACCTACTCACTCTGCCGCCATCATGTGTCAGCACGAAGATCGACCTCTTCGGCTGGCCAGTGAGTCCACGCACCTGACGACGTCCGCTCCTATACGAAGGTTGAGATCTGTCTCTCTCTCGTTTAACCGAACGGATCGGCCGAGAGCGCACAAAACGCCACCAGGGGGATCAAAGCGGCCCGGAAGCGGAAACGACACGGCTCAAAGACGCACCTCTGCCCTCACCGTTACCATATCTCCTCTTACTTAGCCACTGCCATGATTCACGTAAGAAGCATCAACCTTTTAACTTACACACCTTGAAAAAGCGGTCAATCTCGGCTCCCCGTCAGGCGGGGTTGTTTGTTTTGGCGGCTCGCGTTTGCTTCCACGTTCGTGGCCGTGCCGTCTTTCCTCTCCCCTCCTTCCCGTTCTGTCCTTGAACCGGGTCTGTCGGGCCTCGACTCGTCCTCTCATCTGACTCCGCGCGGCTCCATCATGCAAAGGCGTTTTGCGTTTCTCTCACAACACTTCTCTCCCCCCATCCACCACATTCACACTCACTCTTCACCTACTTTCCCTACCCTCCTCACTCCTTCATTTAAAGATGTTCTCCGCCGCCCTCCTCGTCGCCCTCCTTCCGGCTCTCACTCTCGCGACCCCGTCGGTGCACCCGGCGCACGTCGTTTCTCGAGCGCTCGAGTCTCGGCAGTCGACCTCGTCGTGCTCGACCTGCCTCGACTTCTCCAACGCCGTCACAACCTGCACCGGGTCAGACCCTAGCTCGGCCACCGAGCAGACTGGTACGTCCTTTCCCCATTCCCACTCTCCATCTCTTCCCCCACACACACAAAGAGCGCAGAACTAGAGGGAAACACGGGCTGACCCTCCCCCCCCATCTCTTTCGTACCAGTCGCCTGCATCTGCTCCGACTCAATCTTCTCGTCCCTCCAGACGTGCCTCAACTGCCTCGGTTCCTCCGTCCCGTCCTCGCTCACTTCATCGGTCGGGCAGCTCACCTCGACGTGCCAGGTGCGTTTCCATCTCGTTTCCCCCCCCACCCATCTCTTCCCCCCCCCCCCCGCACGCGGACTTGGCCGCGGCTGGCGCCGAGCACTCTCTCGCTTGCTGACTGACTTCCTTCCCTCCTTCCTTTCTTCCTCCTTTCTTCCACCGCCTTGTATCCTCCCCCCGACTTGCGCTCGACACCAGGCCGCCGGGTACAACGTCCCCAACGTCGGCGGAGGCTCCTCTGGCTCTTCTGCCTCTGCCTCTGGTGGATCCGCCTCCTCCGCCCGAGCCTCCGCCTCCGGTACCGCCGCAGGAGGAGTTTCGTCTGCTCGAGCCTCCGCCTCCGGCGCCGTCTCCTCCGCCGCAGGAGCAGCCTCCTCCCGAGTGGCAGGAGCGACCTCCTCCGTCGGAGCCGCAGCGGGATCGGTCACTGGGAGGGCCTCGTCCGTCGTCGCCTCGGCTAGCGCGGCGATCGCGAGCGCTTCGAGGGCTGCTACCGGTGCTGGGGAGAAGAGGGCTGGGGTGGTTGGAGGTGGGGCGGCGGCGATGGTCCTGGGAGCTGTTGTTGGAGGGGCTATGCTTCTCTAAGGGAGTAAGGTGGGGAGAGATGGGTCAAGGGAAAGGGAAGGGGAGGGGTGGATCAGGTAGGTCGGGTCTGGTTTGGGTTGAGGGTTTCGTGTGTCTCCTTCGGTTTGTTATCCCTTCTCTCGTACTCGGACTTTCCTCTAGGATCTGCAGCAGTGGCACTTATCTATCGGTTGTCCATATCTATGAGCACTTCGCTCCCATCCTCCACCCCTCACCCCAACCTCTGGCATCGTCCAGACTCACTTAGAGCATGTACGCCACGACAGCTCCAGCAACAGCCATCACTCCCACAACTCCGACCTGAGCTCCCTTGGATCCAGCTCCAGTAGCAGCGGAAGCAGCAGCCGAAGCCGAAGCGGAAGCCGACGCGAGTCCTCCGCTGACTCCTCCGACAGCCTTTGAGCTCGCAGAAGCGGCGACACCCGATGCCTTGGCGGTGACGGATCCGACGGCAGCAGAGAGGGTAGCGGGGAGTCCTCCTCCAGTCGAGGCAGCGGCGGTGGCAGAGGCGGAAGCCGCCTCGGACTGGATGGTGTTGGGCGACTCCTCAGCTCCTCCCTGCGACGCAGAGGGAGACGCCGACGAGGATCCGACGCCAAAGTCAGGGACGTCAACGCCGGCCTTGGTGCAGACCTGGGTGAGCTCTGAAGGAAGGAGAAGGTGGAGAGGGAGTCAGTGAGTGACGGACAGAAGGGGTGAAGGTGACCGAGACGCGTCGAACGCAAGCGAAGAGGAGGCGAGACGAACGGCTGATGGTCGATCCGACGGCGGCGGTCGCAGACTCTCCGAGTCCGTCGACGCATCCCTTGAGAGCGGTGAAGAAGGTCTCGTTGCACAGGCAGGTGGCTACATGTTCGTGCGTCATACACACAAACGAAGAGGGGGAACAAGGTGGTCAGCTCCCCGATCTGAAGCGAGGAGTGGACGTGCCGTGCCAGTCTCGGTGGCACGTCCAGCGCGGTCCGAGCTCGCAAAGGCGCAGAGAAAGAAGGACAGGGAGTAAAGAGAACTGACCCGTCTCAGGCTGTGATCCAGTCGGGTCAGACGCGGTGCACGTCTGGGCGGTGGTGAGCGCGGTCGTGCACGACTCGGGGAGACCCTGTCGAGCAGAGAGGGACGACATCGATCGTGCGAGAGGGGAGACAGCTCCTGCGAGGGCCGAAACGGGGAGGAGAAGAAGGAGTGAGGAGGCGAGCATCGTGAAGGAGCGTAAAGAGGAAAGGTGGGGGGGCTGTTGAGGTGGTGGTTGGGGGATATCTCCGACCGACCAAAGCCTCCTCTTTTTCGACCTGAGAGGCTTCAGACGGTGTTTGTTGTTCACTTCTGGGGTCCAAGCGGAGGGGAGAAGAGGAGAACAGCGAAATTGTGTCGCCCCGCTGACGATCCAAGCGCGCTCGTCGTCTGTTGCGTTTGTGTTTTCTGGATGATCGAGCAGAGTGCACGACCCTCGAGAAGACATGTGCACGTGGGTTGGGAGACGCAGGGGGGGACGTCTGACGTGTGTGGGCAAATATCTGTATAGGGCTGCTTGATCGAGGGGAGCGTGGCGGTCGAAGGAACAAAAGGAAAGAGGGAACGTGAAGCTCGATCACATGGTTTGACGCGTGTGCGAGCTTCGCGTTGTTCGACGTGACAGACCGCTTGGACGTCCACACACATACGTATACGAGACTCATAGAGTCGTCAAGGACACTACCGATACTACTATTGTAACATTGAGAACGAGGACCTGAACCTTCGACAGGCTGAGCGTCCGACCGGCTGAGCTCGTCGACGCTGCTCCCACACCTTCACCGTCGTCCTCCGTCTCGGTTCCCACCGTGCCTGAAGAGGTGTCGTCGCTGCTGCACATGTACGAGAGTCCTGAGAAGCCGCACAAGTATCGAGAGGTCAGTCAATCTACAGGCTCTCTTCGCAGAGTTGCCCAGGGAAACGGCCGCGCGCAAAAGTGACTAACCCTCCGCCTTCCTCACAAACTCAGCTTGCCTCCCAGCCTCACGAACCGCAACGCACACCAGACACGTATCAAACTCTTCCAATACGTCTAAAGCACAGACACGACTTCCTAAACGTTGCAGCGGTGTCAAAGACGAATCAGCTTTTTTGCAAAAAAAACATGACCCCGGCCGGAGCGACACACCTCGTTCTGCTTTCACACGAGAGTGTGGGGACTCACGTCGTGTCTCTGGTCCATCGAAAGCCGCGCATGTTCCAGCCCAGGTGACGAAGGTGTCGCATGCTGGGCAAGCGGACGGTGTTGAAGGGCGAGTGAGCGAGCGGAGGGACGTCCAGATATGGCGATCGCCGGACGTTGTGGGTGGGAGAGAGATAGCGGATGCGACGTGTACGAGAGCCAGGAGGAGGACGAAGACACGGACAAGCATGGCAGGACAAGTAGAGAGCGGTGAGGGTGGGTGTCGGGTGGACGTCGGGTGGTGGAATGTGTCGCACCTGCTCGTGCCGTTTGAGAGTGTCTTGTTCGGTTCGGTAGCTGTCCACCGGCGTGAAAGTCGCTCGGATCCGCAGAGAGGAAAGGTGTTCAAAGCTCCGTTGGTGAACGTTGGAGAGGGGCGGGGAGGTTCCGTGCCGGCGGAGGAAGCGGTATAGGATGGAGCCGCGGCGAAGAAGACAGGGGGTTGGAGAGATTGATGTAGCCGGACAGCTGGTCATCGCATCAGCCGCGACACGGATAGCAAAGACACACAGCTTGGGTGGACCTAGAATAGCACGGACGGCTCCTTTCAGAGCAGCCAGACCACTCCAACTAGCCCGACGACCCACCCAGGAGCGCCTCCCACCGCCGCACGAGACCCGGAGACTGAGCTCTGCGTCTCCAACGTCGGGTTCCTGATGATCCTCGTGATGGTGTATACGGTATCCTGCTCGGCTTGACATCCCAATCCGACACCGGACGAGCTCTGAACAGCTGGTTGAGCCGAGCCAGGTACGGTCGCGGTTCCGTTGACGGTGATGAACACGACAGGCGTCGAGACGGCGCAAGAGGCAATCGAGCTCGATGGAGCGGGTGTCGACGTCGGCGTCGGCACTGACAGAGACGAGACCGCAGCGTTCTGGACGACCCTCGAGGCGGCGATGACTGAGCCGGTCTGAACGGGGAGCGATGAGGTCTGCGAGTTGGCGACATTGACGATCCCTTTGTCGGTGTAGAGGGGCGAATAAGTGAACGGACCAAAGGCGGGAAGACCGGTGTAGCCGGACGCCTTGCATATGTCGTAAATAGCTGGAAACAGTAAGACGACGGGTCAGATTGGAAGATCATGAAGGAAGGTAGCACAAGTCGAAGGGCTTACGCTGCGCAGTTCCAGTCACCTCTGCCTCGTTCTCGAGGTTGGAACAGCCAAGGCAGGTGTTGAGCTCGTCCCAGATGTTGGCGCTGCAGATACAGTTCTCTGGATGGGGCGAGCAAAAGGACGCAAGGTTCGGAATCAGCCCTTCTATCAAACGCACGTGAAGACACGGTCACTCACGCTGATCCTTGAGCCCAGTCAAGCTCTTGCACGCGTTGATGTTCTTGTTGGAAAGATCGCACGCGTCACATTCCGGCGACTTGGTCTGCCGGACCGACAGGCGGGCTGGGTGGTGAAGGTGGGCGTCAACGGCGGGAGAGTTGGGTTGAGGGATCGCCGAGGCGAGGCCAGCGAGAGCGAGGACAAGGAGGACAGATGGGATCATCCAAGCAACTGTTGGTAGGTAAACGAGTGTGGGTGTAAAAACGAGCGTTACGGTCGAGAGGTGGCCGTTGAAGGCTGGGGAGGGGACCGTCGGTCGAGATGTTTTGGGTTCCTTCGGAGGGTCGAGGGGAATGGCCGGAAGTTGGTGCGACCAAGGCCTCGGTTCGGCGCCGTCCCTGCCGAAGGAGCGGAGAATCGATCTGGGTGACAGTCAGACAGGAAGAAGAGAGGGCGGGGGTGGACTGACAGGAGGCCAAACCGCAAAGACAGGGGCAGAAGTAGATCTTGGCGGCGGACGTCCCTCGTGGAACATACGGCGTGGATGTAGATCTGACACCGAACTCGAGCGACTGGATGGTTGAACCTCAGGCAGGTTACGCAGCGGGATCCTCCATCAGCGGGTGTCTGAACGCGAAGACCGAAGTTGCCGTCGAGGTGTCGAGCGATCCAGTCGCACGAGCGCGACGCATACACCACGCAAGAGGCGCCTTGAACCGAAAGAGAGATCGTGAGCAGGGTCATGATCATAAGGCGAGGTAGGATGAAGACGAGAGAGATGGGCCGAGGCGTCGAGTGGTCGTGGCGGTGGCCGACTAGGCGAGGTCGCCTCCTTGGTGGTTTCCAGGGATAATGGGGTTGATAGACACCTGCCTGTCCTCCTCTGCAAAGAAGCGAAATGGCAGCAGGCGGTGGGCGCGGCAGGTCAGCTCGCTAAACGATCTCTTCGCGTTCGGAAGACGCCGAGGGCGTCATCGCGGGTGACGAGCGACGAGATAGGATGGCTACGCACCGATGGACTCGATGATGTCGTTTCCCTTGAGGCCGTGGAGCATGGCAGGCTCGAGCGAGGCGACAGAGTACTTCATGATGACTGGAGACGCAGGGAGTACAACGAGAACATGGAGATGAGCTCAAGCTCAAGCGAGCACGGCCGCTGCGGGGGAGGGGAAGGTGAACGTACCAGAGTCGTGCGCCTTCTTTGAGATGTGTGAACCTGCAAAAGAGCAAAGCAGCGGTGGAGGTCAGCTCAGCCGAGGGATCAACAGCCCAGCGAGGGACGCGAAGTGAACAGGTTGTGCCGTAGGGCGGGTTGGGAGCGAGGTATGGACTGACCCTTGCTCTCGAGGTCCTTGTACAGGCTCTCAATCTCGGGAGTCTTGGCGCTCTGAGCAAAGGTGATGATGTAGTTCTTGCCTGGGAGGCAGAAGGAGACCGAGCATGGCACAGGGTCAGCACTAGCGAGAGGAAGGAAGACGGCCGAGCGGCACGGCGTCATCCGAGACGGGGAGGTGGAGCTGGTCGACAGACCTGCCATCTTGTGGGTCGCCGTCGTGTAAGAGGCGAGCAGAAGCAGAGGGAGGGTCTTGAGAAGCGGAGCCGTCGTGAGGGAGCGGGTAAGGGTGAGGATGGTGGGGAAGGGACTGATGGGGTTGGGGGGATCCCGAGGTCGAGCTCGTCCTCAGCCCTGTCGACCTGCAACGGCCATGCTGTCGGCCTCACACTCTCTGGCGAGCCTCGTCGGGCTCGCCCTCGCCTACAGGATCGTTGTGCTCGTCGCTCTCGTTGCGCTCGCCTCGCCTATGGTGTTGAACCTGCCGCTGTTTGACACGTCGCCCGAGCTGCTCGTCCCAAAGTCATCGCCCGTCCAGGTGTTGCTTCGCTGGGACACCCTCTGGTTCGTCAAGATCGCAGGTCAGGGAGGATACAAGCACCAACAGGAGACGGCCTTCGCGTGGGGCTGGATGTGGACAATGAGGACCATGGGCATGTTGGTCGGCTGGGCGAGAGAGGCGATGGGCGTCGGACCCATAGGAGGGGTGGTCACCATCCCTCAGGCCAGTGGACCGCCATGGGTCGGGGAAGACATCGGGGACATCTTGATCGGAGGAGCGGCAGCGAGCTGGATAGCTGGCATAGCAGCAACGGTCGTCCTCCATCGGTCAGTTCCCGGCCAGCGCCCATGATCAGCCCAGCGAGGCTCGAGCTCACTCTGTTCCCCCTTTCACTTTACAGGTTGACCCTCCGCCTCACTCGATCTCCTTCTTTCGCTCACTTGACCTCGCTCGTCTACATCCTGTCGCCCTCGCCGGGCGCGCTCGTGTCACCGTACACTGAGCCACTGTATGCGTTCCTCACGTTCTCGGGCATGCTCGCCACAACGTCGTCCTCGCACCTCGTCGCAACAGGACTGTTCGCGCTCGCCACCTCGGTCCGGCCACTTGGAGTGCTTAACGCTGGATACGTCATCTGGGGATTGCTGGTAGAGCCGTTAGTGCAAGGTCGCGCTCGGACTGTCAGAGCGGTCAGTCTTCTGGTCATCTCTAGAATTCATAGGTCGCCGGTGCTGATGTGTTTTCCCGGTTCACAGATCCTTCCTCGACTTCTGCTCGCGATGGTTCTGACGATCGTCATCGCGTCGCCGTTCATCAAGTCGCAGCACACGTTCTACAAGCAGTTCTGCTTCAACCTTCCTCGTCGCTCGTTGCCGCGCCCGTCATGGTGCGAGAGCCGCGTCCCTCTGCTCTATCCGTACGTGCAGAAGAAGTACTGGTACGTCCACAGTATCTCTTGTTCTCTTCCATCGCGCTTGATGCTGACAGGTCTCATCGGTTCACGGCTGCCTCGTCTGCAGGAACGTCGGCTTCCTCAACTACTTCCACCCAGCCCAACTGCCCAACTTTCTCGTCTCGGCGCCAATCTATGCTCTCCTCCTCTACACCCATCTCAACCTCCTTCCTCCTGCGCTCGGTGCCCTCCTCCCGTTCATCTCGCTCCCTCGACCGCGCCGCCGTCCGACCCAAGCCGAGCGGCTGCTCTCCCGCCCAGAGATGGTCCCGTACCTGATTCACTCGATCATCCTGAGCGGCATCCTGTTTTGGGCGTCCCACGTGCAGATTGTGCTGCGACTGGCTCAGACGATGCCCGTCGTCTGGTGGGGAGCCGCTGCGCTGGTGTCGCGGCGCGAGGGGGAGTCGGACGAGCCTCAGACGGTGCAGACTACAGACTCAACGGGAGGGGAGCTGGAAGGGACAAGCGTTCATGGATCAGGTGACCAGCATGGGGCTAGCCTGCGTCGCAGAGGAGGAGCGGACGCCCTCACCGCGGGAGGCCGGGCGCATGTCGCCGAGCTTGGTGGGACGAAGGGTCCACGTATGCACACCTATGGGCGGTGGTACCTGGGCTGGGTTGTCGCATGGGGGGCCATTGCGACGATCCTGTGGGCGGGCTTCTACCCGCCTGCGTAGACGAGGTCTCATCGCAGGTCACGAGGCTGAGGTCATCTTCCTCCTGACGACCACCATCTCCTTCCACCCCATCCCAAATCGGCCTTCGCCACCATGCCCGCCTCCCTCCTCGCTCGACTCACCCTCCTCGCGCCCGTCATCCCGGCGGTCTACTACATGCGAGCTAGTCCCGTGGCCAAAGCCGTCGCCGAATCGCTGGACTCTGTGTGCACCCCGACCTCGTCTCCCCTCAAGTTTGCCCCGGAAGGGATGCGAACCCACTGGGGCGCGGGCAGCGCTCTCGACTACCTGATGTGCCAGCTGGTGACCATCTTCGAGGCGTCCTCTTGGGTGAGTCCCACCCCTTGTCTTCATCACGTGAAGAAGGACGGCGAGCTGACGTACGCATCTCATCTCTCTTCTGCTCATCCAGCCTCCGACCGCATCTATGTGGGACTCGACCCCTGGCAGGACGATCAACATTGTCTGGATGACGTACATCCCCATATGCATCGCCCTCTCGTACCTGATCGCGCAGAGGCATGGGAAGAGGTGGTCGATCCCGCTGCTCGGCTTGCTCACCCAGATCATCTCCGGTGCGTCTCGTCTCCTCCGTCTCAGCTCGACACTCATGGAATCTTGAGTACAGCAGCTGACCTTCTCTCCTAACTACAGGCGCTGCGACCTGTCCTCTGATCGGCCTCTGGATCATCCCCCGTTTGCTCCCGGCCACCTCGACCGCCGGCCGACCGTACACGCGCTCGATGGTCGAAGGCCTCATCCTCGGGGTCGCGCTGGGCTTCTCCCTCCCGTCGTGGGGCATGCTCTTCTCCACGGGCGACCATCGACAGGAGTGGGTCGCGAGTTGGCAGGTGAACCCCGTTCTGGTCTGCGCCGTGCTGGAGGGCTGGGTCTGGATCAGAAGGATGATCGATGGGCCGGGAGAGAAGAAGGCTGGAAGAGCTTTGATGGGAGTGTTGGTTGGAGCGTTGGCGGTGGGAAGCGTCGCGTCGCATCTGGTCGTTCTGGTGAGTCCACTATTCTGCCGATTCTGGGTCGTCAATCAGAGAGGCGAGGCTGAGCCGATGTTTCCCGATCGCAGTACGACATCTAGTCCCACGGAACCATTCGACATCTTCTCCCTCCCGCGCACACGCCGGCCTCGAAGGACCTCGTCTACCTGTCGTGGGCGCTGCTGGACTACGACCTGCTCGTCGCCCATCTGTCGATCACCTCGATCATCGTCTCCCTTTCGTCCTCGGCTGGCGGAGGCAAAGGCGGGTCCATCGCAGCGTCTACCACGCGAGTGCTGGTCGGCACCGTGCTTGCTGGGCCTGGAATCGGAATTGGGGCAGAATGGTGGAGGTACGGAGGAGGGGATCAGTAGGGCGAGCTAATTTCATTCTCGCTGATTTACGAAAGATACTCTCTGATCGGATGCATTCGGATCGAGACAGAACATGTAATCCAGAAGGCTTCCGATATGTAGCACTCAAGAGGGCGAACACGGGCAGACGCCGGCACAGGGCAGGGGGCTCAGTGCTCAATTGAAGCGTCGAGCCTGTACTGCCTCAATAGGCCAGACGGCAGCTCTGACCTCTCTCATAGCGGGTTCATATCGAGTTCCTCTGTAAGAACGTCACGCATGTCCGCGTCAGACCGATTGAACAGCAAACATCCGGTCAGCGGCAGGACGGACTGATGCGTGACGATCGCTGGCACAGTCTTGATCGTCTTCGCAGACACCTCCGAACCGGCAAGTGAGTATGTCTTGGTCGACTTCAGAAGGTCTTTGATCTCGTCCAGCTTCGTAAGGCTGCAGAAAGGAGCAGGGCAAGAGCGTCAGTGTCCTGTCGGTATACGTGCCAGCATACATTTGGTCATGAGCCACTCACATGTTTTTGGTGTCAGCTAGGATGGCGCCTGTTGAGCCTTGTCCCATCGCGTCCATCTTGCACTCGAGCATCCTGCAGTCGTTCCAGTAGTTGAAGAGGTCGCCCTGGTTGCCGTCGCGTCCTTTGGTGCGCCAAACTTACTCGAGACCCGGGGCGTTACCAGCTCCTTCCTGTGCGATGACGGCCATAACCTCGACGATTGAGCCCGAGGTGGAGACCCGCTGACGTAAAGGAGCAGAGGTCATGTCAGCCGAGCAGACGGAAAGACGACGGGGCGACAGGCGACGGACCTCATTCGCGGGGAGATCTGACTTGAGCTGCAACGCCATCTCCTGCAGCTTATACTTTGGCAGGCTCCAGAGGTTGTAGGCTCGTAGATCGGCAGCGGTGGGGAGCATGTCGGGCTGACAGCGAGATCGGACTCGGGGTGGGTGGAGCAGGTCGTGGTGGGGGTGTCAAAGAGTTCACAGCTTGGACGTCCTCCGGTTCGACGTAAGAAGTGTGACATCGATGAATGCTGCCATTTCACGGCAAGGCGACAGGGAGAGAAGGTCGAGCGAGCGGAGTGTCGGAGTGGTCGTCGGAGGGAGCTTCACTTGTCGAGTTGGCGCAGAGCTCACCAACGTCGACGAGCTTGCCTCCCTGCTCTCCTCGCTTCCCCTCTGCTCGGCTCGGGCCCGCCCGTTGCGCCAAACGGTCAAGCCAGCTGATCTGCATGAGTTGTTCGCTGCGCTCACACGTGGCGCCGGTTGTTGTCACGAGGTCCGGCAGGCAAGGGACGGTCGGAAGGGCAGGTGAGACTCGCTCCCTGCCCGCTGCAGGACGCCTCGTGCTGCCTATTTATGCGTCAAATTCCTTTGGCATATGGTGCTCCGCCAATCTCCTCCTACTCGGTAGACTCCAACCAGAACGATCTACAGGCACAAGAAACACGACACATTCCCTCCCGACGCCCAAGCTCACCGCCGTCTGCTGCCTCCCCTGCCCCCTCTCCGCCGATGACCGGCCACAACCCCCTCCTCCACTCCCCGACCTCGACGTCCGTGGCTCGTCTGCCTCGCCGGCTGTCGCCTGTCGTTGTCCTGTTGCTTCTGATCGCTGCGTCGGTATGGACCATGTCCTCGGTGGACGTGCTCGACTCACTGAGCGACCGATGCGAATCGAGCCTCGCAACGTCAACATGCCATCAAACAAGGCCAAGGTACGCGACCACGGCCTCTCCACCGAGAAGGGCGAGTGAGGGTGTGTTGAAGAATGGATCTAGGCCGGTCCCAAACAACGAGAGCTACACAAGTGAGTGTACAGATCTCGCACTGCTGAACATGCGAAGCGTACGCTGACCTTGTACTGTTGGACCGTCTCTCTGCCCAGCCAACCTGCTTCCAGACGTGTCCTACGTGACGCACTTCCCTCTCGCAGGTCTGTATGGACGCGACTCGACTTGTCCCATCACCAGACACCCCACTCACCTGTTCGCTCACCTCCTCGTTCTCCCCTCTCCCTCGACTCGCCTCCCCGACCCGAAACGTAGGTTTCACCAACATGCTCATCGGACAGTTCGACCTGCTGCACCTGGCTGTGCTCCAGCGCTCAGGACCCTCGCGAGACAAGATCGTCCCTGTGCTCACGCCGTTCATCCCGCGGATGCCCCACCTGTACGAGGACGACGACCCTAGCCCACACGTCGGACCCGTCTTGCGCTTCTCCGAGGTGTTCGACATCGACAGACTCGCCGAGTCTCTCGGCTTTGGGATCGTCGAGTGGGCCGACCTCAAACAAGGCCAAGTCGGCCGGAGCGCGGGCGACATCTACGAGGACGAGTGGCAAACTGAGGCAGAGCGAGCAATCATCCGCAACCAGCGACCGAACGAGTTTGACTGGCCGACCTTCGAGGACGGACGCGAACCGGACTCACCGGTAGAGCTGCTCGGCTGCTGGAGTCACAAGATGACCCGGACGGGGGAGGATCCATTCGAATGGAACACGCCCATCGAGCTCTACTACAACATCCGGCTTTCGTCGACGCCTCTCCCTCCGTCGGTCATCTCGCCAAAGTACAACTGGCGAGACGGATGGCTCATCCTCCCTGCCGTCACAAACTGGCTCTTCCCGGTCGGCAACGTCCTCCAGCGCCAGTTCCTCGACGGCAGGTCCGACGGAGAGGCGGATCGCATGATCAGTGGGTGGAGCTCAGGACGCACGGTCGCCGACGTGCTTGGACAGTCCAACGACTGGAGAAGAACTCCGCCAGCGTCAAAGCCGGGACAGATGACCTGCCTCGAGGATCTCTTCCAGTCGAGCGATCACGGCGAGGACGTCAACGAGGTCTTTGGCGCCCAAGCGATGAGCGATCATGGTCAGTCGCTGGCGTAGATTCACCCAAAAGCATCGAGCTCTTGACTGATGCGCTTGTTGCTCTTCCTACTCTGTCAGAGACGAGCCCTTGGACGACCGTCGGCATCCACGCCCGCTGGAACCCCACCCTCGAGAAGCAGGCTCACACCCTCCTCCTCCACGTGCTCGGCCTCCCATCAAACGCACGCGTCCCGCCCTTCTTCGCCGTGCACATCCGCCGAGGAGACTTCAAGAAGATGTGCGACAACGAGGACATGTGTCTCTCGGTCCGCGTCTTTGCCCGCCACCTCGACGCTATGCGCGCGGGTTTGGTCGAGTCAGGACGAACGGATGCAGCGGACTGGCCGGTTGTGGTGACGACCGACGATACGAGGGACGAGTTTACGGCCGACATCCATGCGGCTGGGTGGTTCAGGGTGGATCATCGGGCGTTGAAAACAAGGGAGACGTACGGGGTTTGGGCGCCGATCACGTTGGATTCGGTCGTACTGTCGATGGGGTCCGCGTTTCTGGGGGTCGAGGGGTCGACGAGTGAGTACGATAAGGTTCTACAGACTCTGTTTTTTTTGTGCTGACCGACGCTTTGTCGTTCGTCTCGCTCAGTGTCTGCGATGGCGGCCAGACGGGTTCACTTCTGGCACGGTGGCGAGGTGTACATGGTCCGCCCTCAGGAGGAATGACATTTTGTACGCAGGTTTCAATGTCAAAGTTTTGAACGAATCGTATGCCATCACGTTATCGCCCTGCCGAGTCCTGGCATCTGAGCGGGCAGTCGTTTTCTGCACCTCAAGCGTTATTGTATAATGGGTGGATGTCTGATCGAGATGACTTCTTCCTCGGATCGTCATGCCGACCAACGTCTATAAACGTTCTCGAACTCCCTTCGCGACGCGGAAGCGAGACAGGAAGATGCTCGAAGACGGCAACCCTAGCTCACCCCTGAGGGGCGCAAGGGGTGGACAGGACTGGATACCCAGGTCTGCCGAGGCAAACAAGGCTTCGGCAAGCTCAAGTACCTCTTAGAACGTACCTGACCACTACCAACCACCTCGCGCTCAGCTCTACAGTCTCTTGAGGATGTCCTTTGGCCACGACCCAGCGTTCCTGCTGCACCCCTCGACGATCCCTGACGCTAGCCGTTCGCCTACCTCCGCTGTGAGCTCGCTGTTCTTCACTCCACCCTCAACGCCTATGCCTGCCGCTGAAGACGAGGACGGTGACGACGAGCAGTCTGTCGGGTCCTCCCACTCGTCTTCGCAGTTTCGGCCGGAGACGGAGCCAGAGTCGTTGTGGACGAGTAGGATTCGGTCGGGCGATCGAACCGAGGCCGACGACGTGAGCTCACTCGTGAGAACTCGCTCGTCAGGGTCGTCCCCCCAACCAGCTCGACCGTCCATCTCCAGGAACCACTCTGCGCTTACCCTCAAGCTCGACAAGGACCGCGAGCAGCTCTACCTGCCTGGACCCGAGACGATTGTGCTTGCTGCGTCTCCCGAGGGGTCCATCGCCCACGTTCCTTCACCTCCGGCTCACCCGCTCGCCGACAATCAACCACAGATGGGCGACTCCACAGGATCCGCCTCGCCTTCGAACGGACACGACGAGGGAGTGGGGTTGCTCGGAGCAGCTCTCAGCAGTCTGGGTCTGACTACCAGCTCTGGTGAGCCCGTGCAAGCTGAGGTAGCCTCTCGTGGTCCTGCTCCGCTCGCCGCCCCTCCACCCTCGTCCAGGTCGGCCGCTCCAGCACCATCGCCTCCCATCCCAACCATCGCAACCACAGCTCCCCCACCCGCGCTCTCTCCTGCTTTGTCGATCGTGTCACCCGACTCGAAGCGTGCTCGGGCGGTGGCTCCTCCTTCGCCTCTGTCCCGCCAGCTGAGCTCGACGCCGACGCCGGACCCCTCTCCGTCGGCGACCCCTCCTCCCATCGCCGTCCCAAGACCCAACCTATTTCCTCGACCGACATCCCTCCCTCCGCCGCCCAAGACTCCGCCCACATCGAACGGGTTCGACAAGCCTCTCAAGTCACCGTGCTTCCTGCACACGAACCTGAACGCCTCGTCGTCTTTGTCCGACTATCTCAACCGCCCAGGCCCGTCGGCCTCGCCCTCGTCGTCCTCGTCCGCCCACCATCACCCGCACGCTCACCACTCGGCAGACAACCACGCACACCACCATGGAGCGAGCAGCAAGCCGAAGCGGCCCAAGCACCACTCGCATCTTGGCCACGACCAGCGCACGAAATCTCAGCTCCGGCTCGAGGGCTACGAGGAGGCAGAGGACGGCGTCCTCGAGCCAGAGCACGAAGGGCAACAGTCGGACGGAGACAGGGAGAGGGAGGACGAGAGCAGTCTTACCAGGCAGCTCGCGCAGACGGCCGTAGGCGTGAGGGAGATGAGCAAGGCGCTCGGTACGTCCCGGCCCGGCGTGCACGATGGGTGAGCTCAGCTCGTTCGGATCCTGGACTGACCCGACGCGCTTGCTTTTGTACGACTGCAGGTCGGACGCGCGTACGGACCAACATCCAGAACGTGTTGATCGTCACCAAGGCGAGGGACAACAGACTGATCAAGTTGACCAAGCAGCTGGCGCTCTACCTGATGGGCAAGAAGCGCGGAGGGTCGTCCGTAGGAGGCGAGACCAAGCGAGGGCTCACCGTGTAAGTAGACTTTGTCGATCCTCTGTCATATTGAGAGTGAACGGATTACTGACCCGCCCTTCTGTGGTGTGTCTCCGACTGGCAGCTACGTCGACGCTCAACTCCGGACGTCCAAGCGGTTCGACGCGGCCGGGATTGAGCGCGACCACCCAGAGTACTTTGTGCCCTTCCAACGAAGGTGGTCGTCCTCGAGCGCGAGCGTCAACACGATGAGCGGGTCAGAGAGCTCGTCGACCGGGTCTACTGCCGGAGAGGGCCAGCTGCGGTATTGGACGAGCGACATGTGCTCAAATAAGCCCAACCTGTTCGACTTTGTCGTCACGGTCAGTTCGAGTCCATCTCGAGCAGTGCCATAGGCATAGTCGCTGATCTGGTCCATCATCTTTCCGTCCCCGTAGCTCGGTGGTGATGGCACTGTCCTCTTCACCTCGTGGCTCTTCCAGAAGATCGTCCCGCCCGTTCTCCCTTTTGCGCTGGGCTCGCTCGGGTTCCTCACCAACTTTGACTTCTCCAACTTCAAGGCCGACATGGACACCGTCATTGACAAGGGAATCCGCGTCAACCTCCGCATGCGCTTCACCTGCACCGTCTACCGCGCCATCGCACCCGAGGACAACCACAAGGGCAAGGGCGTCAAGGCCGTAAAGAGCGTCGGAGGAGACATCCTGATGGGTGAGGTGGGCAAGACGGGCTGGGAGGCGCTCGAGGGAGGTCTGATGAGTGCTGGAGCGCAACAGGCGGCGTTTGCAGCGGCTGGAGGAAGTGCCGCGCTTGGGAGCGGGCCGAACGGAGAGAAGACCAAGAAGGAGAAGGAGGTCATGTGCTTCACGACGAGACCGATGGAGACGTTCGAGGTGCTCAACGATCTCGTGGTCGATCGAGGGCCGAGTCCGTATGTCAGTCTGCTCGAGCTGTTCGGTGAGTCTGTCTTTCCTTTCTGCTTTTGGTTGTAGACACCCGAAGCTCGTACTGATATGCCTACACGACATCTGCAGGCGACGAGCACCACATGACAACCGTCCAAGCCGACGGACTGACGGTCTCTACCCCGACCGGATCAACGGCCTACTCTGTGCGTGCCATCTTCTTTTCCCTTCGAAGTCTTCTCGTGATCTGACCCGTTCGACATCCTTTCCTCTTCACTTTCAGCTGTCCGCCGGAGGGTCGCTCGTCCACCCCGAGATCCCTGCGCTGCTCATCACACCCATCTGCCCGCATACGCTCAGCTTCCGACCGATGCTCCTCCCGGACAGCATGGAGCTGCGAATCTGCGTACCGTACAACTCGCGGTCGACCGCTTGGGCAAGCTTCGACGGACGAGGACGAGTCGAGCTCAAGCAGGGCGACCACATCAAGGTCGAGGCGAGCAAGTACCCGTTCCCGACCGTGTGCGCGGACAAGCAGTCGACCGACTGGTTCAGCGCCATCCAGAGGACGCTCAGGTGGAACGGTCAGTCCTCTTCGGGTCTGAGACTGCCCTCGAAACTTGCGCTGACGCCTGATCCCGTGCTTCCTGTTCTCCAGAGCGGGAGAAGCAGAAGTCGTTCGTCGTCATCGAGGAGCCTCGCGTACCGAAGCCGCTTCAGCCGCCCAAGGTCCAGGTGAACGGCGACGATGCCTCGACGACGCCGACCCCTCAGCCAGAGCCCGCGCTCGCACCCGAAGACCCGGAAGAAGAGGACGAGGACGAGGAGAAGTTTGACATCGACGAGTGAGCAGCACCCATCTCTTCGTCGCCTCGCTCTGTTGCGTCGAGACTCATCTGGCTCGTCTTTCACAGTTCTTCTACTGTCCCCGGCTCGCCGACCGACAAGTCTTCTTCCACTCAAAACTCCTCCACTGCCACTTCTCCGAATCAGCCCGCACCTCCACCGCTCACTGCTCGCCCTCAAACGACGACTTTCCCCGCTCACCGCTCGGGCGTCGAGTCTCCCTCCCGCTTCGCCAACTCGATCGAGCCCCCTCATCCGCCGAAGCTCAACCCTCGCCACGTCTCTGAAGCCCTCCTTGCCACGAAACATCAAAGCAAGCGCGCTGTCCCCGCCGAGCTGCAGCTCACCGAGCACAACGGCGAGGAGGGCGGCCGGGACGAGATCAACTCTGGAGCGGAGAAGCTGCGAGTGAACGGATCGAGGATCCCGACGCAGGCCGAGCGGGACGCTGGCAGGCCGACGACGCCAGAGGGACAGGGCAGACACGGAAGCGGCGTGGGAGAGGTGAGGACGCCGAGGGCTGGAGAGAGGATGATGCAGGGCGGGGTCGGGAGGTTGGCTAGTGGCGGGAAGGGGTTGGCGGGACGGGCGCTGGGCGAGGGAAGGAGGCGACAACATGCGAGCCACGACTCGAGAGAGGAGAGGGAGGAGGAGAAGGGCAACAGGGCGTTTGCTTGTGAGTATCCTGGGCTGACTGAAGAAGTCAGGACGAGAAGGAGACGAGGCTGACCCAACCTTCACCCTGTTCCCTTGCAGTCTTTGGTCAAGACGAGTCGGACAGCGGAGTTAGCGACTCGGATCTCGAATACTGATCGGTTTCACGCTTATTTCTTTGACTCTGCTGGACCTGCCTCGTGCTTCACGATACCCTTTGTGCCTTCTTGTGGCTACGTTACATCTCCTTGTGCACATCTTTTCTTGTTACCGCTTTCTTCTCTTGCTGCTCTCTGCATTCTTCATGATCTTTTGGCCTCCTTCTCATGACACACTTATGCATATCAAAGTATCTTGATTGACGAACGAGACTCGACCCGGACTTGCCCTGACGCGTGAGCTCGACAGAGCGCTCCCTTCTCTCCTTCGGACGTCTCCATCGCCCATCACGGCCGCCTCCTCGCCATGCCTCGCCTTCAGATCTTGCAGCACAAGTCGTACCATCCGTACCTGCAGTCGAACAAGGACAAGGTCGCCAAGGATGAGCGCGAGCAGAAGGAGAGGGAGGACAGGGAGGAGCTCAGAGTGTTGCAGGCTGTACGTCCCTTGCCGGCCTTGCTAGCACTCTTGCTCTGGGGCTACAATCGACTGATCTCTGTCTCCTGACTGTATCCATCGTTCGTTTACAGGACTCTGAAGCCCGCCTCACCCTCCTCCGGAACCGGTCTGACCCCTCGGCAGGGCCGACCGCGTCGAGCTCAACATCCTACCTCCCTCCACCTCCACCACCGCCGACGCAGGACCCCTTCTATGCCTCGGAGCCCGACCGGAAGGTCGTCCGCAAGCCCAAGAGGGAGAAGGATGACATGAAGGAGCTTGAGCGGCGGCTAGCCGGCAAGCCGAGCAAAGGCAAGGACCGGGAGCGAGACCTCGGCGGTAGAAGCGGTAGTGGTGGGCAAGGGGACGACATGTTCCGTGGGAAGGATGGGCATCTCAACCTTTGGGCTGGAGAAGAGGGGTTCGTCGGAGTGAGTCGGTCCTCTACACAATCCTTCCCGGACCGAAGATCTCACGCATGCTGACCTCGACTTGCCCTTGCCTCGTCTTGTTCGAAGCCTCCCAAACCCATTGCCCCACCTCCGCCACCCAAATCTCAAGAAGAACAACAAAAGGACGAGCCTTACACGATGTTCCTCTCCCGTACTGAGCGCGAACTCAAGCCGTGGTATGTCGACCCATCCCTCAAGCGATACGACGAGCGTGGCGAGCCCAGGGACGATCAGGAACGGGCAAGAAGGGAGAAGATCAAGTACGTCCATCGCTCGACCCATGTCGTCCCTATCTCCTGCTCTAGACCTGCAAGCGCGCTCACGCAACTTTGTTTCTACACCGCAGACGCAAAGACGCCCTCTCCAAAACCTCCCGGGACCCCCTCACCCACATCTCCACCCTCCTCCCCTCTCACCCACTACGCCCCTCCTCCCACCCACACTACCCACCCCCACACCTCCCCCTCTCCCGTCCGCCCGCACCACCCGGGTCGCTCTCTCCCACCTCGACCCGCCTAGCGCGCGAAGCCTCCGAGCGCGCGCGTGCCCAAGCACTGATCTACGCGTCTGCCAAAGCAAGAGCGCCGCCTTCATCAAGTGGGAGTACCCCGGCGGTGTCGAGAGGGTCGACTGTGGGTGGACGGACCCCGGGGTATGAGGAGAGGAGGTTCTTCCCGGAGGAGGTGAGGCGGGTGGAGAGGGAACGTGAGAGAGGCGGGCATGGGTACGGGAGGGGGTTGGATCAGGTACGGTGGGATGAGGATCGAAGGAGTGAGACGAGGCGGTCGAGTGGGGGGAGTGAGAGAGGGAGGGATGCGGGCGGGAGGTGGAGGGAGGTGT
The DNA here is from genome assembly GCA_036245725.1 of Mrakia hoshinonis. Lineage (NCBI taxonomy): Eukaryota > Fungi > Basidiomycota > Tremellomycetes > Cystofilobasidiales > Mrakiaceae > Mrakia > Mrakia hoshinonis. The sequence continues at coordinate 31,732 of BTPH01000104.1, forward strand.
GATGGGTAGACAGGAAGATGACGGTAACGATCACGATCTCACGACACCTTATGCGGCAGGACGGCAGCGGAACGAAAAGAAGCCATGGCGATTGAGTCGAAAGGGGGTATCGGCCGCGTCAAGATGAGATCGAACTGGACACGTTCCTACTTGTCCGGCACCCAAAGGTCCATGAACTCTCCCAACCCCAGACCCTGGAACGTCTTCAGGTCCTTCGTCACCTCCAAGATCCTATCGCACATACAGCCACACCGCTCACGATCGCGTCAGCACTCCATCTTCTTCCTCCACTCGTGCGCGATCGAGATGCAAAGACGACTCACTTTTCCTGCCTCCTACCCGAGAAGTGCGGCCCGATGTGCCTCTTGAACTTTGCCAGCAGAAGCGGGATCCCCTCCTCTCGTCGTCGCTTGTGTCCGACGGGGTACTCGACCTCGACCTCGTCGAGGACGGTCCCGTCGTTGAGCGTGATCTGGATGGCGTTCCCGATCGAGCGTTTGTCGGGGTCGAGGCTGTTGTACGAAAGAAGGTCAAAGAAGTAGCGAGTCAGACACGAGGAGGAAGATGGGGCAAGGGGCGAGAGTGAAAGGGGACGCACTAGTCGACGGTGTAGCGCTTCTCCTCCTCGCAGTACATCTTCTCTCGGAGGGCGTCGATGCGTGGGTCAGATGCGACGTCGTCGGAACTGGAAGCACAGGCGGAAATGTCAGCATCCACGGCAGAACTGGGATGGGACCGGGCTGAGACGCACTAGTCCTCGGTCGTGAGTCGGCCAAAGATGAGTGGGACGGCGACCATGTACTGGATCGTGTGGCTGTATGTGCGATTGTAGAAGGTGATCAGCTCGATAACTTATGTGTCAAGGAAGGAAGCATCGACTCACTCTCGGTCGGCAAAGTTGGCGAGAGGTCCGCTCTTGTCGATGATCCTGCAAGTACGATTCGCCGGTCAGCAAAGTTGCCGGAGTTCAGACTGGCTCTCCAACCAGAGAGGAACGCTACTGACCTGATGGCGGCCTCTTGAGTTCTGATCCTGATCTTGGCGATGTCGTCCGACGTCTTTCCGGCCTTTTTGAGCGTCTCGTGCAGGATGAGCGACGCCTCGACGGCCGTTTGGGCGTGGAACTCTGCCGGGAACGAGATCTTGAACAGGATGTTCTCCATGACGTACGACTCGTACGGTCGCTGGAACTCAAACTCCTTGCTCTGGTCGACAAAACGGGAACAACGGGCAACATCAGCACGAGGCGCTCGACCGCACGTTACTAGTTCTTTGCGACTGACCCTGAACGACACGTCCTTGAACCCCCATCCCTTCGCAGAGATTGCTCCGGGTACACTGCTCATCCCCGCCTCGGCCTTCTTGACCTGGAGGGCGAGCCAGACTGCTCGTGCGCATGCGTCTCCAGCTGCCCAAGACTTTCGCGCCGACGTGTTCGGCGCGTGTCGGTACGTTCGGAGCGACTGGCCATCAACAAAGACCTGCGACAGAGTGGCGAGAGTTTGGTCGTGGGTGAGACCGCTGTGCGGAATGCAAGGAGCGACAGTCAGCAGAAGGCAAGGTTGTGGTAAGGCGAAAACATAAGCGGTACGAACAGGAGCTTGCACGAGACTGCAGTCGACGCAAGCTTGACGAGGATCACTGCAGACAAGTCGAGGTCAAAGTTCAGCGCTGATCTGCAAGCAAGAATGTGGTACTTGGACTGACCGTGATCGAGCCCTGCTCTGTTGAACGAGTTCATCATCGCAAACTGTCCCTGGATCTCGTGCGCCTGAATCATCGACTCGAGCGCGTCCTTGACCGTGAACGACTTCTGACCCGTGTTGGTCAGGTAAGACGAGAGCGCGAGGACTGTCGCGAGCGAGGAGGAGACGGGGAAGGTGAGCTCGCGGTCGGAGACCCCTCTCTCCGTCCGCCCGACTCGATCGTTCGAGCTCGTCAGGCCTTTCGGAGAGGACAAGCGATACGTACTAGCTCCTGCCGAGTCACTCGGGTGTCCCCACTCTGCCGCCAGCCAACAGTCGTTCTGCGAGGGTGTCGAAGTGAGGTCAGCTCAGCTCGAGTGTCCGGTTCCTTCAACCGAGCTCGCTCGCTCGAGGACTCACAAAGTCCAACCACCTGATCTGCGTCCCAATGTTGAACGCAGCCTGCACAGGATCCAGTACCTCCTTCGTCCCAGGAATCTTGACACCTGTTCAACCCCGCCCAAACCACACACTCATCAGCTCTGGTCCCAAGGCTCTCGCGCGCGAGCTCACATCTCCCCGCCCCCAGACTCACCTCCCTCGCACTTCATCCCAGGCACACTCCCACCCATCAGACCCCTGCACGCCTCACTGACCCTCAGCCCTTCCAGTCCACATCCGACCGTATCCATCAGACACAGTCTCGCCGTCTCATACGCTAGATCGCTGAAGGCGGGTGTCTTGTGGACATAGTCGGCGATGGCAACTAGTTCTTTGTCGAACGGAGGACGGACGGTCGATTCGCCCTTTGATGGGTCGTGCGACATGGCTCGAAGGGTGGTTGGGACGGTACGTAGAGTGGTAGGGAGGAGCCGAGGGGAGAGACGAGGAAGCATAGGCGAGAGGAGGAGATGGAAGGTGGGGAGAGGCGGTCGGCTTGGGCCGGTAAGCGGGGCCAGCAAGGGGGTCAGGTGCGGCGCGGTGAGATGGGCCGAAAGCCTTTCGCTTTGTGAAGCCGAAAAGACGTCAGATGAAAGGAAAGCAGCATTGATGGAGGCTACGATGACCAGGTATACTGAGAGAAACAGATCCGAAGAAGCCCAAGAGAAGACGAAAGAACGAGATGAGGAGGATGGGTAACGTTATGGCACGCGTCCGGCGCGTGATGCAATGCCTAGGAGAGACGAGTCTAGCAAGCGTTGATGTACTTGGTGAGGGCAGCCTTCTCGGCCGAGTCGATCGAGAGCTTGTAGTAGCTCTTGACGGTGATCCAGCTCTGAATGTACGTGCAGCTGCGAGATGAAGAGAAGACGCATGTCAGCTGATCGTGCCGTACGACAGGCCGGATCCCGGCATACTTACTGGTACGAGGTGACCGAGGGCATCCACTCGGCCGGGTCCTTGTCGCCCTTGGACTGGTTCACGTTGTCCGTCACGGCTGAAACACAGAAGAGCAGGTCAGTTCTTGCGTTGAAGGGTGGCTCTCACAAGAGGCGACTCACTGAATAGCTGCGGCCGGATGAGGTCGTTCGCGAAAGCCTGTCGCTGCGAGGTAGTCCACTCGGACGCACCGGAAGCCTGATAAGGAGAGACCGGGAGGAACGTCAGCACCGGACAGCAGCGAAGTATAGACTGCCTGACGCAAACGCACCCAAGCTTCAGAGACTGCGAAGAGAAGGAACCGGGGTCAGCGCGAGTACATACTGCTCTGGGGCGAGCGAGAGACTCACGAGGGACCATGTGATCGATGTCGACGTCGGCAGCGTTCGTCCAGGTGGCGCCGTCGTACGGAGACTTCCAGGTGCCGGACGTCGCAGCACAGGCGCTCGACACAACGACGCCCGTCCCGTCCCGCTTGAGGACTGTCTCTCGAGTGTTGCACGCTCCGGATTGAGTGATCCTGCAGGTCAAGGTCGATCGGGTCAGCATGAATGCGAGAGGAACGCGCGCGTAAGAAGGGGACCCACCAGTGGGGGAACAGATCGCGATCGTACGTGGCCGAGTTGGCCTCGGCCCTGACCGTCAGACCGGCAAGAAGGCTGATACACGGTGGAGATGGAGGTGGGACGAGGTCAGCGAGGTGCGCGACAGGCGCGATGCAAACGAGACTGGGCGACGTACGTCTTCGAGGTCGAAACCGAAGCGGGAGCTCTGCAGAAGAGATGTGACGGTCAGGTCAGCGATGATCGCGAGGAGGGTAAGAGTAGCGTGTTGACGTGAAGAAAGAGCGATGGACTTACGGTGCGACTCTCCTGCCGAGCTCGGTCGGCAATGCCTGCACACCCACAGCCAGCGCAGACACGGATAGAAGAAGGGTTGTGATCTGCATGTTGCTGGATGAGTATGCGCGGAGGAGATGGCAGTTGGAGGGAACGCAGAGAAGCTACGTCGGCTCGAGTCCTGAAGTTGAGCGCGTGCCGGCCTTGTCCGTCCGCCCGACCTCCTCAGCCAACGTGGGCGATGCGAGCGAGGGCAACGTTGGTCCGTCCGATACGCTAGCTCCTGTATCGCAGCATCTGAGCCGAGTTTGGTGGATCCGAGAGGGCCTCGGGACCGGTAGAAGGACCTTGGCACCGATGCCGATGAGAGCTAGAGGACGATGGACGCGTCCGGCGGCCGCCCGACTCGACCGACGATGAACATGGCGATAGGGGAGGTCCAGCGAACGTTTTGTCGAGCGAACGTGTCTGGAGTCGAATCGTCGCAAGCCAAAATACAGTTTGGCGCAGGTCCTTGAAGAGGGTGAGGAAGGGACGGGCAGGGAGGAAGGAGTCCAACGTGAGCTCGACGAGGGATCGCCGTCGGTGCCGAGCGATAGCAGGACGACCCATGTGCGTGAGTTGATGAACGGCGAGCTCGGGTCAACCGACGCACGAGAGCCATGGATGATATCCATGAACTGCGCTTTTCGGACAAGGAGCAAGGGACGAGGTCAGCAGCGATCTGTGGACAGCCGGATGAGAAGGAAGTCCGGCTCACCCGCTTCGTCCTGCTTTCCCGTGGAGTCCTTGACTGGGTCCTTCCGCCGTCCAGACGATAAGGATCCGTCTCCTACTGTCCCCACTCAACGACTCCAGTGATCCAAAACTCCTCGCCACCCTCGGTGTCGGTGGCCTGCTCGTCAACCCACGCGACCCCCTGCCGCTCGACCATCTCTTCCCTCAGCACCGCCCGCACCCTCTCCATCCTCCATCCGAGCTCCCTCGCGACATCGCTTGGAACGAGCCTTCCTCCTTTGCCCATCGCGAGGCCGATCAGCGTTGCCTCGTCTCCTCCCACCCCTCCGCCGACGCCGCCGCTCCGAAGCGCCTTTCGGTTCCCGGGCAGGGTGATGATCTCGATCCCGGACCCGAGCGGACCCAGAGTAGCGACAGCGCGACGAATATCCTCCTCGGTGATGCCGCCAGCGACCACAGGTGCTGCGACGGTCGTGGCGCTGTTGGACGTCCGAGGAGGGGGTGGGAGTGGGATCCCACGCAGGACCGAGATGCGACGGATGAGGTCCGGGAGAGGGAGGAGACCGCCGTTGAGAGGGAGTGTCGAGATGGAGATGTCGATGATCTGGATCGAGAGCTCGTACGTCCAGTCGGACAGGTTGAGCAGCGATGACCAGATCGAGGACGGAGAGTTGGTCGTCGGGTGCAGAGGGCCAGAGAGAGGGTCGATGTTGAGCGTCGAGCACATCCGCTAGGATACAAAGTTAACTGTATATCAGTTTCAGTCTTCTTCTTCTGCCAGCGCGAAGCACTACCAGGGTAGGACGGAGGAGGGCCGCAGCGTCGGACAGCACGCGCGCTGAGGCCATGGACGAGCGAGCTGACCTGGAAGTGCATCCTGAACACGGGGTCCTTTCTGATCTCGTCCCTGTGCTTGACTGCGAACTCTCTGAGGGAGGCTCTGAAGGTGTCCATCTGTTGCTTGAGGTTGTCGATCTGTGAGGATGAGATCTGGGACGAGAGGGACGAGAATGCCTGGGTGTGCGACTGCTGAGACTGCAGCGACGAGATCCCCACAGAACGACGCCTGCACGAGAGAGAAAGCATGATCAGCCACGCTGGTTTCCGCAACAGTAAGATACGGCTTGTGCTCACATGATGGGCTACTGGCTTGGGGTTCAGACACACGAGCTAACTAGGGCAGGCCAAGGTGAGGAGCGAGGTCAGCGACACGGCAACATCCGCCGGACGAAGAGACAGAGCAAGCTCACAACGTCTGGCGAGCGACGATGTCCTGCAGTCGGTAGGACACTATCGGCGGGAGACACTGGATCACGCTGTAGATGTCGATTGGCGCGTTGGTGGTCGTCTGATGGAGGAGGTGAGCTCGGCGTCAGCGACGCGAGCTCACCTTGCCCCTGGGACTTTGACCGTTCGTTCCACCTCCAACACCGACACCTCGCCCGTCCGACTCTGGCCGGCAGAAGCGGATCATATATAACCAGCTGTGAGTCATCTAAGTCTCATCACGTTCCGCTGGCGGATGACCCGGAGATGGACCCGGTTGGCTGACGGCCGCCCTCACTCTGGTCATTGATCCGATAGCTGTCGAGGCAGCCTTTCGCCAGAGCCGACTAGCACCTTCTCGTGAGTCACCATTGTTTCAATCAGCACCTGAGCCCTCAAAAGCGCTGTCTGACTCGCTTGGTCTCGGGCAGATCGCACCTGCAGCGACTCGGTTGAGCTTTGGGGCGACCTTCCCCTTCACCTCACTCTCCCTCGACGACGATCTCAGCTCGGATCTCCCTCTCTCGCGCACGGGTCCGCATCTTGGGATGTCCCGGAGCCATCAAATCTCGACATCTGCCAACCCAGCGCCTCCTCCGGTCGAGCCCTACGTGCTGAGGCCGCCGGAATGGAGGGGGACCCTGAGCTCACAAGCTGACCTCGGTCCGTCCACTCGTCCAGGGTCCGAGGGCCATCACTCGGTCCAGATGACTAGCTGACCTGGTCCTTTCTTCTTAAAGGCTTCCCGGACTTCTTCCCTTCGCGACCTGCGCATGGCCAAGACGAGGACCAGCTGTCTGAGCCGTTCATCAAACATGGTTACGTCTCAAAGTGGGGGGTCTCCCAGGCGGTCAGTCGACAGCAGGCCTCGACTCGGACTATCCCGCGCTCGCTCTGACTGACTGCCACTCTCTTTCTGCACGCAGTCCGAGTCGTTCACCGTACACGGAGTCCTGCTCAAGGAGCTCGGCTCGCAGGCCGGCCTCGCCCGGATGGGCTCGACCCTCTCGTCCCTCCTCCAGACTCGTCAGGCGTCCGCAACAGCAGTCGGGTACGTCCGTCCCTCAACCTGATGCCGAGTTGCGCAAGCCGACACTGACAGCTGCCGTCTTGTCCCTTCCTGCGTCATAGGCCATCGACATACCGGATCCCCCCGCGCTACACCCTCCACGACTCGAAGCGACTCACCTTCGTGGCCGACCTGGCCAACCCGCTCGTCCCGCTTCACAAGCTGTCAAAGTCGGTCCCTCACGGGTACAAGGGCGTAGAACTGCTCGAGATGCTGTGGGCCAACTCGGTCTCGATCGATCGAGGGGTCTGGCTCGCAAAAGTGGTCGGCGCCAACGAGATGGTCAGTCGCGTCCTCCTCCTCATGCGCCAAAGGACGGTATCAAGGGTCAAGCCACATCTCTTGACGGCATCTGCTGACGCTTATGGTACTCTTAACGCTTCTGTGGCTCGCAGCAACGACCTCCTGGCAAGCCGCAAGCTGTTCCTGGCCAGTACTCGATAGAGTGGACGAACGCGTGCTCGACGTGGCTCAAGAAGCAGCTCGCCGAGATCACCCTGCCCTCCGTGCCGAGACCGGGCTTCAACGTCAAGCAGGCGTTCCGGAGTGTCCTCAGCGACCCCATGTCGCGAGAGAGATGGGTCGCAAAGTGGACCTTCTCGTGAGTCGCTCAGACTGCCACTTCCTCAAACGACAGCTGCTCTAGTCTGACCATGGATCGTCTTCTCGGTACCCGCAGCTGCTCTCTCATTCGCTGCTTCTTCGCCCAGTCTCTTCTCGACCATCGCGTCTTCCTCTCGTGGCTCGTCCAGCAGATCGCCCCGGCCAACCTCGCGCAAGTCGGGTTTGTCGCTCATCTCGTCGAGGAGTATCTCGAGCACGTTCTCGTGAGCGGAGCGCTCGTCAGGATCATGATCGACGGAGTCGCTACCAAGATGTCGGACATCGCTGGAGGCAGCCCAGAGGGAGGCGCAGGCGAGAAGCTCGACGACATCAAGATCGGCTTGGCCAGGATCCTCCAGGTGAGTCGAGCTGCGTCCGGATGGACAGGAGAGGTCGCTGAACTGATGTTACCCTTATCTTCACTCAGTCGACGTTTCTGCAAGCGCCGACGCTGTTCGTGTCGCCCAAGCTGTACACGGCGCACTCTGGGCTGTTCAAGCTCGTCCTCAGTGACACGCCCGAGATGACCCTCCCGGCATCCCAAGCCGCCCGGGAGGACCCGACCGCTGTCGCGGTGATGGACGCGTTGCGTGCGCAGTGGGACGAGATCCAGAGAAGGAACGTCGGGCTGCTCTTTACGTCTGGCGGAGGAGGCGGTTGGAGTCCGCGTCGACAGGCTATGCTCGACATCAACGTGAGTCTAAAGTCTCGGGTCTAGCAGCTTCAAATATCTATCAGCGCCTGACCCTTCTTTCAATCCTCTGCCGTTCCAGATCCTCGACTCGATCTGCTCGACCTCCGACATGTCGCAGATCTCACTCTCGTTCTTCACGGCCGTCTCGACCCCTCCGCCGTCATCCAAGCCAGGTTCCGCCTCCACCTTCAAGTCAGCATCGCATGTCAATGCAGAAGCCTTCTTCCCTACCAAGCTCGACATCCTGCTCTCGTGGTCGATCGCATACGCCCAGTTCGGCGCTCATCGGCCGGCGTCCGTCTCGACGCTGCTGCTTGAGCACCGGTCCCGGAACCCAGGCTGCGAGGCCGAGGTCCAAGAGCTCATCTTCAAGTGGGTCGCCGAGAGCGAGGTCGCAAAGAAGGACGAGAACACGGAAGCGGTCGCCGAGGTGCTGGGCGAGCTGATGCGCACAGGAGTCGTCGGGTACGCGGGCTTCCTGATGAAGCTCATGAGTCGCGGACTGACGGCTGGCTTCAAGGAGGGGGTAGGTCTTCATCTCTGGTATGAAGTAAACGATGCTCAGCGCTGACTGTGCCTTCCTCGGTGATCCCCACCAGAGCGAACCCTCGCCGTCACTCAAGATTCTGCGGTCGATCCCGCTGTTTGCATCGACCCCCTCCCTCCTCAGCCAGCGACGAGTCGCACTGTACGGCGTGCGGCCCTCGACAGCGTCCGCAGACGACGACGCTCTTGCCCAGGCGGTCATGCTCGAGCTCGACAGAGCCTTCCCTGAGCTGGCTGCAGATTCTGGTTTGTGCACTCGACACTGTCGGTTCCTGTCTAGACTTTCGACTGACATATGAATAACTCCCTTCCAGTCCCGTCGCCAAACGAGATGGACGACGACTCGGACCGAAGCGCCATCTCAGTAGTACCCCTTCTGCCGACCTTATTCGGAGCCCCAAAGTTTCTTCAGATCGACTGTTACCATCAGTGGCTCAGGATCAAGGGACTCGATGCCTCGTGAGTGCTACCTTAGTTCGAGCGTGCCAGCTTCGTACCTGGCTAACAGTGCTCCTCGATCTGGAAAGCTGCGACACGATCAACCTCAATTCCCAGCTGCTCGCGAAGATCATCTACATCCTGGAGCAAATCCGAGACTTTTCAACCATGCTCGAGGTCAGTGCGTCTCTCCCTGCGGGTTCGACGCCTCACCTGACCCGTTTATTTTCCTTCTCTCCAGTTCCTCTTTGCCGCGCTCGAGTGCCCGTCCTCCGTCTCGCTCGTCTCTCCGATCATCGCCGCCTTTGGACGGTACCAAGACGTCTGGACCGGCATGCACGCAAAGCCTTTGATCGTTGAAGCGCTGTTTGAGAAGCACCTCGAGCTTCGTGGTGGGCCGACCCAATCGCGCGAACTGCTGCACGTCCTCTCGGCCACAGGAGAGCTCGACGATCTCCCTGAACAGGACAGAGCAGTCATCACCAACGACCTCTTGGCTTTCGAGAAGGTGAGCCTGACTGTCCACCAGCGGGCTGTCTTCGCTCAATCCCTTCGCTGATCTATCGCTGCGTTTCCTTAGTCGCTGTCGCCTTCGAGTCACCACAGTAGCCCGCCCCCTCCGAACCTGGACGAGGTTCAGATGCTCTCTCATGAGACCAACCCTGGAGCCGGAGCCGCTCTCGCCACGACGCTGTGGTACCGATACCACTCGTTTGACGACTGGCCGTACGTCGTCTGGCAGAACGTCGTCCTCGCTCTCGCCCTCCTCACCAGCGCGATCTCGGATCGGACAGAGCAACTCGTCGTCGTCGATCGATACGTTCGCTTCCTCTCCGAGGTCCACAAGCACATCCCAGGCGAGCTCGATCGACACCTCAACCGATGGTTCCACGAGCGGGCCGAGAACGGACAAACGTCCGACGCGTTCGCGGGCGGACTGGACGGGTCCATGGTTCACTTGCTCATCCAGCTCGTCCTGACGGGATGCCTGAAGACCGTCACTGTCGCCACCGAGGTGATGCTGCCCGTGTGGAAGCTGTGCGCGCTCAGGTGTCGGTCCGACGGGCCAGACGCCATCAAGAACTCGTCGCTCGCTGTGACGCTCGAGAGCGCCAACCTTCTCGCCACCCGACTGCTGCTTGTCAAGCCTGCCTCGCTCCAAAGTCACGCCTCGAGGTCCTCTGCCGAGCCGGTTTCGCTGCCTCCGCACACGCTCGACGAACTTCAGCGTCTCGACACGTCGTCGGTCGGCTGCTTTGACGAACCCATCTTTGCTCAGCTCGTGACCCACCTGCCCTTTGTCGTCGCGCTCGAGGTGCTCCTCCCCGGCGGAGACGCCCTCGCAGCCTCGTGCGGGGTGGTGAGAATGGGACTATCAAAGCATCCGCGGCTCAAGGTGGCTGCGTTCAGGCACGCCGGGACGATCAAGGAGGCCTTCCTCAGGCCTGGGTGGCCTCTCGCAACAAACGTGACGGAGCTCGAGGTCTCGCTAGACGGACGGCTGATTGATGTGCTCAAGGATCTCATCAGCGACGGCAACCACATTGATCCGACCCACTCGCCGACTGTGTACGACTGGAGGAAGGTCGTCACCCGCCTGACCCCGTGGAGATGGAGCCGGTCGGTGCTCGAGCTGCAGATCTCGCTCAAGCAGCTCGCGATCCGATCGTCAACCGAGAGCACAGCGCCGGAGGCAGAAGCCCTGCTCGCGAGTTTGACTCGGACCGTCTTTGAGCGCAACCTCTCGTCGGACGAGACGGATCTCATCTGCGAAGGTCTCGCAGGGACAGAGTCAGGCCCGATCGTCAAGGTCAGCTCGCCTTTTTCCTTCGGCTCGGTTCTCTATTCAGTGCTAACGGTGATCATCATTACATCGCGTGTCCTGCAGTTCGCTGTCTCCGGCCTCGATCGCCTTGCCGACCTAGTCGTCGCATACGACCCAACTTCCTCTACCGCTCGAGAACGGTTCCCTTCGTTCATGTCGAGCGCAGGGAACGTCCTCCGCGTTCTCTCTGGCACGCTCACCCAAGCTCGAACGCCCGAGGCGGATCAGAAGCTAGACGCCATCACGCAGGACCGTCTACCGGAAGCGATCCGCGAGATGCTCCAGAAGATTGAGCTCGAGCTCAACGAGATCCATCGACTGTCGTCCGGGGAGCAGATGACGACACCGAGACCGGAGGGCTCGCTCTCGGCAGCACAGCTGAGGTCGCTGATGGTGCTCATGCTTCGGAGTCTGCACGTCGTGCTCGGCTTCTCGCGGGTGGGCATCATCGGGCCGTGGACGTCGAGGTCAAAGGCGTCGATGGGCGCCCATCTGCAGGTGCAGATGGGTCTGCTCGCCATGTATGCAGGCACCCACACCGTACAGGAGGGCCTCTTCGCGCTCATCATCGACACTCTCTGGTACTACATCGACGGTCAGTCTCTTGCCAGCCATCCGTTATCTCTCTCACTGCTGATCCTCTATCTTTCTGGCTCTTCTCTTCACAGAACTCCCGAAAGAGACCCGCCCGACGTGGATCAACTCCCTCCGCACGATCCAGCTCTCCTCCGCCTACGACCGCAACCCGCTCATCCCCTCCCACCTCCGAACTCAAATCAGCCAGTTCCTCCCTTACATCTCCCCCGACCCCTTAGTCGACAACCTCGTCCTCTGCACCAACCCCACCACCCCCTCCCTCACCGACTCGACCAAAGCGCGCGCGAAGCCTTGGGAGTGGATCGAGTACAACGACCCGCCTCCTTCGGAACCGTCCCATCGGGACGCGTACCCGGCGAAGCAAATGGTGAAGAACAACGCGTCGATGTCGTTGAACCTCTTCCTGGCGGAGGGGACGAGGGACAGGGTGCCTTCGGGTCCAGAGGAGGAGGGGGAGAAGCCGTGGAGGAAGTACGAGTCGGAGAGGACGTACGCGGACGATCTCGAGGCGCCGACGACGTTTGCGAGGGACTCGGGACACTCGAGACTTCGTCCGACATCGCCTTCGCCCGAGGAGGAGGCAAACCGGATGGACGCCCAAGATGCGTTGGTTGAGGCGATGAGGGCGGAGGACAAGTCCACGGGGAACGCGTCGGGATCATCAGCATCAGCGTCGTTGCCGGTCCCCAAAGCTGGAGGGAGCAGCAAACGGAAGGCTTCGACAAGTGCAGGTGGTGGTGGAAGTGGGAAGGGAGGAGGGAAGACATCAGGAGAGGCGATCGTGATTGAGGATGATGATGCTCCGCCGCCGGCGAAGGTGGCGAAGGCGGCTGGGGGTGGAAGGGTGGGAGGGAAGACGACGGCGGGGAAGATGCCGGCCAAGGCGCCGAAGAAGGGTGGGGCGGGAGGGAGGAAGAAGAGTATCGGTGGGGGGATCTAGCACGAGACTTTGAGATGAGGATGATAAACGACTGTTTTTCCTCTTTGGCATGAGCCTGTCCGACGGGTTGGCTTCCGAGGAGGAGGAGGGTGCAGTAAGGAGAAGGGGTCGTCCATGGATCGAGTAGCAAAAGCAAAGCACGTTTGTGAAAAAGTGAAGCGGCACTAGCTACAGAGCAAACGAGAAGAAGGCGGAACTTGAGGGCGTGCAGCCTTCGAGGCCAACGTGAGCAGATCTAGAGGTTGATCGCGGCCGAGTACGAGGTTGTTCGCAGGGTCGCTCCGCCGGTGAAGGGCTAGAGGTTGCAAAATCACACAAGTCAGGCTCGTCAGGAGGGTGACAAGGGGGCCAGATAACAAACGCACCTCGGTTCCAGCCTGGATGTCGGTAAGGTAAAGTCCCGTCGAGACCCCCTTGTTCTGCGTCAGGTAGTTGACGAACAGCTTCAGGTCCGCCGAAAAGCTGGTGATCTCCCCCTGCTTGCTGACGAACGAGTACACGTCCTGTGCGCCGACCTTGCCCTTCCAGAGGGTCCAGTTCTTTCCGGCGACAGAGACGTCGCCGATGGCTGATCCAGCCGGGTTGGCTCCTCCTCGAGTCGAAAGCCAGACCATGATCTCGACGACCGAGTCCGGTCCTGACGGGATGGCGTTGGACGTTCGGGAGAGCCAGATGTCGTACGAGACGTCTGCGACGAGGTTGGTGGACTTGTCGTACGTCCAGGACCACGAGGAGGGCATCGACTTGACCTGCGAGACGGGTCGGCCTCGGTTGGTGAGGAGCTTGATGTTGGTGTCTGCAAGTGCGTGCGCCGAGGGAAACATGGAGTGAGCGGGGGTGATCGAGATGAAGAAAAGGGGTTGGTGGGGGTCAAAGATAGGAGAGACGTACATGACTTGACGTTGTACTGTCCTCCGGACCACTGGTAGGTCGTCGTCCATCCGACAGAGTTGCCAGAGGCGGAGAGGACCTGCGAGCAGGACGAGCCGGAGCCGGCGTCTTTGCCCCACACTGCGAACGGACAGCTCAGGTCCGATGTCAGCACGGACGTCGGGCTGGATCAATGGAGATGGCCCATGGTCTTACGGTTCTGCTCAAGCTGTTTGAGCAGAGAGGGAAGATCAAAGCGATCGTCAGCGAACGCATAATACACGCGCTGGATCAAGATCGCGAACCAAGGACGTACCTCGTAGTTGGCGTTGATGGAGGTCGTCTCGTACTGTCCGCACTGCTGGTTGTACCTCTTGTCCAGCGCGACCGACGCGTCAGGGACGGGAGTGGCAAAGACCGAGCTGGCGAGGAGCGGGAGGAGAGTGAGGTAGGCGAGCATGGCTGAAGGTGGGTTGATGGTGGTGGTGGTTCGAGAGTGATGTCCCTCGCTCTTTTGAAGTTGTCTTTTGAGGGGCGCAGAGTAGGAGGGGCCAGCTGACCAGGGGAATCGCTAGCTCGTCCCAGCGGAGGGTAAGAGGGAGGTCAGCCCTCGAACCTTGGGCGGTTTGGGCCCGTTCGCGACCTGTGTCGGGGTTTCCTCGCTCTTTCGCAACAGCCAAAGAAGGACCTGGCTATATGAGATGGAAGAACAACGTGGGTCAGGAGCAGAAAGGCGAACTAACGACGGATCTCGGGACGTGTAGCGCTCACTCATTGAAAACGACGACAACCGCGACCCCCGAGTCGGCCGTCTCGGACCGCCCGGCTCCAACGTACCCGACAGATCTGCAGAGCGACTGTCCCAGAAGACCACAGCTCTTTTGAGATGTTAAAAGACCTGCAAGATGTCTCTGTAAACCAAGGATTGAGGTCTGCACGTCTGCAGACAGGGACGGCCTGGTCCTGTCAGCGCGACGCGACTGAGACCAGTCTAGCCCACGGAGCAGGGACCTCTGGACTCACTAGTCCACACAACTGGTAAAGTCTGACCCCCGGTGTTTCCCCGCTCGACAAGAGACCTTGGATCAGTCTGTTGTGCGAAGAGGAGGTGAGGTGTACCCGTTCCAGGGCGACGTGGGCTGAAAAGGTACCGACCGGCTCGAGGAGGGTTTCTGGGCCGGACCTCGGACTGGTCGTGTCGTAAAGATCATGATCATCAGCGGCCAGCCTCGTTTCCAATCAATCGTACAGTCTACACAGAGTCCACGGTCGGACTACTCCCTGTCGTGAGCCTCCCTCATCTCGAGCCGGACGAGACGAGGCAGCGGCTCAACGATCGGCTCGTCCTCGTCCCCGTCCGGGTCGGCCGACTCGTCTGGCGAGGGATTTGATGGAGGAAGCGGAGCTGGCGACAGTGAAGGACAAAGAGACAGAGCGGTCAGAGAGCGAGGAAGGAGTCACCAGGGGTGCAGACCGCAGAGCGCAGGAGAGTCGGGCAGCACGGGGACGTACCGACGTCGTTGATGATGCGGAAGATGGACGACCAGTTGGCGAGCACAGAGGCGATAGCTGGAACAAGTCAAGACGAGGTACAGGCTGGTCAGCTACACGTTCTGTACAGGCTGGTCAGCTACACGTTCTGAAGCTGGGAGCGAGCTGGACGGTCTGATGGTCCGGACACGCGAGCTCAACACTCGCTCCTCCCTTGTCCAGGCCGGCCTCATCCACAGACGGAGGGTTACTCACCTGCTCCTCCTTCTGCCATCACGTCCCCCGAGTCTGCGAGCTGCTCTGCACGAGCGAGGAGGGTCGTGGTCGCCTCGAGCAGCCGCTGGAGCATGAGGTGCTCCTGTTGCTTCGCGAGCAGGTCAGGGTGAACTCGCGTAGAGTGTGTCGTAGAACTGCAGAGAACAAGGTCACCAGGTCAGCAAAGACTGGCAGAGCCTGAAGGTAGATCTGGACCGACCTTGGGCGTGATAGTGACATGGAGGAAGGTGGATGGCTCGCAGAAGCGGTTGAGGGAGAAGGAGGGACGCGGTGAGCTGGACGCGACGGCCCATCGACAGACGGCCCTCGCATATGCTGCGACAGCCAATCTGATCAAGATTCCAGAGAAGAAAGAAAACAGACCATGCAATCTCGTCCTTCCTTCATAGCTGGTAGGTCTTCACCTTTTCTGCTGCCGAAGTACTAGCCCATGCCTGCTGTGCGGGCCCCACGCGAGACCGAGCTCAACACCTCCGCTCTCGCTTCCTCAGTCGTCTGACCTCGAGCATCCACCATCCAAGACACAAGACCTCCCTATCATGCTCCTTCGGTCTCTCACACCCTTGTCGATGCTCGCGTCCCTCGCTCCAGCTCTTGCCCATCCCTCTCGGCCTCACAGGCAGTCTTCGCCCTTCACCGCCCTTCTCCGACGACAACACATCTCCGTGAACCAGGCCTGTACTGCGTTCTACGCTGTCGTAGACTCTTGCGTAGCTTATCGACCGGAAGAGCACCATGCCACCTTCTCCGTCGACAGTCCAAAAGCCAGTGAGTCCTGGATCTGCTCTTTCCGCTGCTGATACACACGGGCCGGCTCGGGACCCGTTGCTGACCCGTCCCTCGCGTCCACACCAGACGCCTGTCACTGCACCCAACCCTTCTTCTTTCACGGGAAAGAGTGCGCCGCCAGCTTGACATCTGAAGAACATGTCGAGTTTATCGCCCAGCTCAATCGTTCGTACTCCGCTCCGTCTCATGCTCGCTTGTCCAACCACCCCTCCCATGCTGACCCTTTCACCGCCCCTGCCTTTGCGCAGACCTCGAGCAGACCTGCCTCTCATCCGACTTCGACAATGTCTTTATTATCCCGAGGCAAGCACCCAGCATCGAACCGCCCGTCACAACACGAACGATCTCGCTCGACACCGATGAGAGCACGACAACGACGGCTATCCAGACCGGTCCGGGAGGGTTCACGATCCAGACAAGCCCACCGGAGCCGGCGAGTGCGGGTGGCGCTCAGCCGAGTGGAAGCGGAAGCGGGACTGCGGTTGTGCGGACGAGCAGTGCAGCGGCTTCGAGTGCGAGCGGTAGCAGTGGGAGTGCGAGCGGATCGTCGAGACCGACTTCTAGCGCGGCTTCCAGTGGTACAAGCACAAGCGGAAGTGCACGATCCAGTACGAGCGCGAGTGTGGGCGCGATCTCGACGGGTGGTGCGACAGGGGGAGCTGTGGTCGGACGTGCGGTCGGATGGGGAGGTGTGGTGGTTGGTGGGTTCGTTGGCGCCGTGTTGCTAAACATCTAGATACTTCGGATGAGCAATAGCGATAGACGATATAGGCCATGCTCATCCCTCTCCTTCACTCAAACAAGAACCTCGTCGCCTCCCCCTCCTCCGTTTTCTTGCCCGCCCCTGCTCCATCCGCCCCCCAGACATCCTTCTGCCTCGTCTTCCCACCCCCAGGCCCCTTCGGCAGACTGTACCCCCTACTCGGATCCTCCTTCCTCCCGATCTCCCGCCCTGACCGGTTCTCCCCTACCACCGCGCGCTGCCCGCTCTGGGTGTGGAGCGATATCTTGATCTGGGTGAGGTCAGAGACCTGGAGACCTGGTGGGAAGGGGGTGCAAAGCTGAGAGATGGAGGACGAGGAGGGGGCGTTGGGCGTGAGGGGTGGTGGGAGGTCGGATGGGGAGGAGGGTGAGGGGTGGTGGTTTGAGAGGGAGAGGGGCGATTCGGAGAGGTGGAGGATGAAGAGGTCGATGAGGGAATGGGTGATGGCTTTGGGCAGATAGATCGAGTTGCAAGATAGTCAGCGAGATCCCCAGGTGTGAAGATGCTGAAGGGCAGAGACTCACCTTCGAGATCGCCGACCTTGGCTTTGAACCTGTCCTCCCATCCGCCCGAGCCCCCGAGCACTTCAGCGAGCGCGACGCAGCCTTGACGTTCTGTACCGATCGGATCGATCGAGTCGACAGGGGCGTGATCCTCGTCCCCGAGTGAGCCAAGCAGGGCAGCCAGGTAGATGGATGCGAGGGCGATGAAGTGGGGAGGGTACAGGAGGGGAGAGAGCGTGCGATTTCTAGCGAACGATGGAGACAGACGAAGCAAAAGGAACAGAAGGTCAGATGAAGAGGCCAAGGGCAGGAGACGGCCAGAGAAAGCTGGACATACGAGTCGACCGAGATGCGCCAGGCTGCTTGGGCGACCGTCTTACTCGCGCCGAGAGCCTTTGCGAACTTGACAACGTATGCGAACGGCATGTTGACCTTGAAGTTGAAGCAGATCGTCTCGAGAAGCAGCCTTTCGACTGAGAGCAGCTTGAGGCGGTCTTGCTCGAGGATCTGAGAGGAACCGCGTCGAGACAATCGGTCAGTCCGGAGCTTCTTCCTCCCTTTAGAGCGAGCCTGGACAGACTCACAGCTGGATCAACGTCTGCTTCACCCACTACACCCGTTCCTGGTCCCCCTAGTGGACCTTTGCCCTTGTTTGCCTTTTCTGGGAAGCGGATCGAGTACGAGGCGAGGATGATGTCGCGAGGCTTCTTGAGCGTGTCGTGCATCTTGCACGCAACATACAGACACGACAGTATCACATCCTGGAGACGAGCAACAGGCATTGAAGTCAGTTACACCGAGTGACGGGCTTCAGAGAGGAACGAGACGAACGTGGTAGACAAAGTCCTTGAGCGCGTAGAACAGATGGAACCGGTGGTACAGCGTCTGAGCGGTCGCGATCGTCCGACGAGGGCTGCAGACGCGAGGAGAACAAGAACGAGAGTCAGTCAGGTGACGAGCAGCGCGGTCCAGGCTCGACTGGCGAGCCTGTATAGAGGAGCCGGGCGGGGACGGGTGAGCTCACAATCCGAGCCGTCCTCCTACGCTCTCTGCGAACGCACACGCCGTCTGACGTTGCTTGTCCTCTGCCTTGGCGGTCAGCTTACCGCGCTGCTTCTCGGTCATGTACGAGATCTCATTCTGGGTAAAGTACGCCCGGTGTCGCTTGACGAGGGACGCCTGGGAGAGGGAGGAGCCCGATGTTGAGCTCGACCCGACAGCCGACGGAGCAGGGTTCATCGTCGCAACGAAGGCGGAGTCGCGTGACTTGAAAGATGCAGGCCCTCGTCGGATAGGGAGAGGTCGGTGGGCGGGGATGGGACGAGACTACGCGTGTTGGATGTGATGGTGTCGTGGTGGATGCGGTCCGAGAAGGGAGGGAAGCCGAGTTGAGCTCGAAGTTCACCTCCCGCCCTGCTCCTGCTTTGACCACCCTCAAACGGCTATCTTCGCCGGAAACGGTCTCGGCGATACCAGCTTCTCCATTTCGCTTTCTCGGACTCGCATGAGACCCCTGATTTTGCGGGACATGGGTCCGACCTCCTGTCTGGCGAGCTCTCGACCTACTGCTTCCGACCATGGCGCGCCTTCCAACGACGACCGTGCACCTCCCAGCAGCTCGTCTCGACCTTCACAGTTCCCATCCGACGTCGCTTTGAGCAGCTGGACTGCCCTCATCAATCTCTGATGCCCACACTCTCTTCCACCACGCTCGTTTCGGCCCTCGCCCTCACCCTCCTCGTCTTCCCTCACCCCTCTCTCGCTCGCTCATCCCCTTCCTCCACGGTCGGACGATCCCTCACCACCTCGCCAGACAGGCCCGACCTGCTCCTCACCCTCAATACGCGTAAAGTCGTCTCGATCGACATCCCAGACTGCGACGGGTGCCAGAACGCTGTCGACTGGGTGAGCGGGTGCTTGGACGCGACCTTGGGGTCAGGGGTGGGAGCGCAAGGTCAGAAACACAAGCCGCATGCTTATGATGGTCGTACCAGCAACACACGCCGCTCACTATGATCTTCTCCTTCTACCTTTGTCTGTATTTCCAGCTGCATGCCTTTGTAGTCTTCGCCTGTACGACGCGTTGGAGACTTGTCTCGACTGTCAGATTGGCCTGGATTCGTCCATCCTTGATGTCGCCCAAAAATCGACAGACAGTACGTCCATCTTTGTCCTGCTTATCGTTCTCGTAGACTGCTCCCGTCTCCGAGCTGATCTGATTGTCTCATGTCTGACAGAACTGGGATCCGCTTGCGACGCGATCGGCATCTTCCTCCCTCGCATTGTGCTCGTACCTCAACGCCAAACCTCGGACGTCTCATTATCGACGAGTAGTATGGAGCCTGGACCAACATCACCCTTCACCAGCTCAACGCCCGCACTGCAACATACCGCAGACCCGCTCTTCGCGTTCCCCGCCGCTTCTGCGTTACCTTCCATCGTCGCCAATGCGACGCTGATCGCTACTTCATCGTTCCAGTCTTCGTCTACACCTCCTTCGATACCGTCTGCTAGGCCGTCGATGCTGGTCGAGGGTGCGGTTTCTGCTGGACTGCGGAGTCGAAGTGGGAGTCGGGCCGGTTGGTTGCTGGGGGCATTAGTACCTTTCATCTTCTCTGGCGACTTGCATGCTCTGATGTGATCTCCTCGTACACATTTCTGCATCACTCTGGCCGAAAGGATCCGTCTGGCAGCGATGGACGCGTCTAAAGCCGGGCGGCCGACTGCGACGCGAGGATCCATCTGGCTTTGCTGACCTCCTCTTCAAACAAGCTCAGGTGAGATAACGACGAACGTCTGCTGTGACGTAGGCAGTAGATCGCGCCTAGCTTGCTCCCTAGCCTCAACCAAGTCTGCCAGTCTCTGTAAGGGGACGACTGCCGCTGCTGTCACGGCCACATTGGCGCGCGCGGTCAGGAGGTGATCCGTCGAGTTGAGCTTGGTCTGGTTCCTCCCAACGTTCTCCCCACGTCAACACGACAGGAAGTTCGCCTTCCCCACGTTCGTCACCCTCGTCCCAT
Organism: Mrakia hoshinonis; assembly: GCA_036245725.1. Classification (NCBI taxonomy): domain Eukaryota; kingdom Fungi; phylum Basidiomycota; class Tremellomycetes; order Cystofilobasidiales; family Mrakiaceae; genus Mrakia; species Mrakia hoshinonis. The sequence continues at coordinate 52,064 of BTPH01000104.1, forward strand.
CTCCTGCTTCGCTAGAGTAGGCTCGCCTTCTCTCCCTTCTCTCTCGCTCTCGGCCGCTGTCTGGTCAACTGTCGAATCCGTCGAGCTCGCCTGCCCCTCCATCTCCTCTCCCTGCCCCGCTTCGCTCGCTCAACATGAGCCGTCCAGGGTCGTGGTACGACGACTCGCTCCCTCAGTTTGCGACGAACCAGCAGTCGATTCGTCAGCTTCCTCTCGCTCCTCAACACTACAACCCTGGCTCACCCTCGTCGCACGGTGGACCGCCTCCGTCGTCGCATCACGTCCCTCCTCCTCCCATGGCCTCGTCCTCGGGCTCATCGTCCTCCCAGCAGCCACCCTCGTCGCCGTACAGGAACGATCCTCGGATGCACAACGCATACAACCCAGCTCAAGCGCAGCGGCCTTCCACGCTGTGCACGTCCAACTCGTCTGGCGGAGGCGTCGGGCCCGGCCACAATCTGGACGACCATCTCGGCTCGCTCGGAGGCCAGTCATCGTCGAGCGCGTTCAACTCGCTCGCCCGGAGCGCGTCTCTGGGAGGAGCGAGACGGAAGGATCCGTTTGGGAACCACATTGACGACGTCGAGCGCGCACTCGGCTCGTCGGGAGCGGCCGACGAGCGGGCAGGAGGGTGGCCAGATGGCGGAGCTCAGGCAGGGCATGCTCACCACACCCAACAGTACACCAGCCAGCTGCCGGGCGCGTTCGGAGCTCCAGGAGGGTTCCCGAGGGGAGGAGGAGCTGGTGGGATCATGCCTGGGGACGTGTACTCTGGTGGGAGCATGCAGGGTGGACCACCGGGGGTGAGCGGAGCCGGCGGAGGAGCTCACGACACACGAGGAGGTCCAATGTCCGCCTCGATGAGCTCAGGAGGAGACTCGAGACGACAGTCGGAACAGGGAGGACAGGGACAACGATCCAACATGGGCCCACCAGGAGGAGGAGGAGGAGGTCTGTCGTCCTCGAGCTCGTCCCACCGGCTCGCGAGCGGATCCATGGGACCTCCCCCTCCGCCTCAGCAGCCGCAGCAGCCGTCATCGTACCAGCCTCAACAGCACTACTCGCTCGGACAGCCACCACCGCCGTCTCAGAACCCGTACATCCCTCAAAGCTCGCAGCATCATCACTCGCCGTCGTCGGGCGGCGGGTACCAACCCTCGCCCAGCGGGAGTCACTCGCCAGGCGGACCCCCTCCGTCAGGATCGGCAGGCTGGTCCACAAGCTACAGTCCCCTCCCAGGACCCCAGGTCGAGATGCGAACGTCTCCGCTGCCTCGTCCACCAGCACTCTCGCAGTCGCAGTCATACTCGGCCGTCAAGCAGGAGCGACGCACGTCCGAGATGTTCCCTCCTCCATCGCCCTCGTCCCATCAGCAACAGCAGTACCAACAGCAGCAGTCGGCTTCCTCGTCTTCGCAACATCAACCGAACGTATACACCCCTCACCAGCCTCCATACCCTCCCCAACCGTCGCCCTCGTCGGCGTCCAGGCAGCAGCAGCAGCAGCAACAGCACGCGTATGCGTCCTCGGTCCCGCCCACGTCCACGCTCCAGTACGCTTACGGGTCCTCGCCTTCCGACTCTCTACCTGCACCGAATACGTCGTCGATGGGCTATCAGCGAGCGACGCCGTCGCCGACGGCTCCCGATGGGAAGCCTCATCTCGGTGGCTATCCGATGTACGCGTCCAACTCGAGGGAGATGGCCGCCGACCCAGGCCCGCCCAAAGCGAAGGCTGGCTTCAGGAAGGTTAAAGACATCACTAAGGACGTCAAGCCAGTGTTTGACCGGAGCAGATCGACGGAGTCGCCCACAGTGAGTGCTGGCTGTCTCGTCCCTTCCCTCTCGAGCCGGCCATCTGGCGCATCTAGGTTTCAAAAACGTCGCTGAACATATCTCCTTCCTGCTGTCCCGCTTTCCAGCCTCTGACGTCTCTAACGGCCCTGCTGCCGCAGACGTACAGCTCGTGCAACCCTGCGTTCCGGTACGAGATGGCGCACAACCCTCGGCGGGTGCTCACCAAGCCGAGCAAGGGCGTCTTGAACGACGGGCACGACAACGAGGAGAACGACTACATCCTCTACGTCAACGACTGGCTCGGGACAGAGGAGGGCCACAAGTAAGTCGGAACCGGCAGCTTCTTCTCCCTCTTCGCCGGTGACGCTGACCTTTCGGCCGCTTTCCCACACGCAGGTACCTCATTCTGGACGTTCTCGGCCAAGGGACGTTCGGGCAGGTCGTCAAGTGCCAAAACATGAAGACGAACGAGGTTGTCGCCGTCAAGGTGATCAAGAACAAGCCCGCCTACTTCAACCAGTCGATGATGGAGGTCGCCATCCTCGAGGAGGTCAGTCAACCAATCCTCATTCAGCCTCAGCCAATCGCTGGCGCTGACGCGAATCACATATCTTCTCGCATCTCAGCTCAACACGAAGTGCGATCCGCACGACACGCATCACATCCTGCGCATGCGGACGTCGTTCATCCATCGCAAGCATCTCTGCCTCGTGTTTGAGTGCCTCTCGTCCAACCTGTACGAGCTCATCAAGCAGAACTCGTTCCGCGGGCTCAGCACCCAGCTCGTCAAGGTGTTTACCACCCAACTGCTCGACACCCTCACCGTCCTCCACGAGGCGAGGCTCATCCACTGCGACCTCAAGCCAGAAAACATCCTGCTGAAGTCGTGAGTCGCTTCTGCTCTTTGCTACGAGGATCGAAGTGGTGACTGACTGTCGATGTCGTTCGGTCCATCAGGCTACAATCCCCAGTGATCAAGGTGATCGACTTTGGGTCTGCGTGCCACGAGTACTCGACCGTGTACACGTACATCCAGTCACGGTTCTACCGGTCTCCTGAGGTGCTGCTCGGACTACCGTACTCGACCGCAATCGACATGTGGTCTCTTGGCTGCATCGCCGTCGAGCTCTTCCTCGGTCTGCCGCTCTTCCCGGGGACGAGCGAGTACAATCAACTCTCGAGGATCATCGACATGCTCGGGTGAGTCTGCGTGCGCTTCCGCTACCTCGTGTCCCGACGCTGACGCTCGCTCTGCTCGTTCGCCAGTATGCCTCCGAACCATCTTCTCGAGAACGGCAAGCAGGTCCACGAGTTCTTTGTGTCTGAGCCCAACACGGACCCGTACGGGCGAGGCGGTCGGTCGTTCCGTCTCAAGTCGATGGAGCAGTACTCGAAGGAGCACAACACCCAGGAGCAGCCGAGCAAGCAGTACTTCAAGGCAACCACCCTCCCAGAGATCATCAAGGGATACCAGTTCGCCAAGAAGGGAGCAAAGCAGTCCGACATCGACAAGGAGATGGCCATCCGGGCGTCGTTCACCGACTTTGTGCTCGGACTGCTCAACCTCGACCCGATCAAGCGATGGTCCCCTCAGCAGGCGATGCTCCACCCGTTCATCACGGGAGAGAAGTTCACCGGACCGTTCGACCCGCGACGATCCGCGTCCGGTCACCAGCAGGAGGAGCTGATGCCCGCTGGCCAGCAGCCGACGGTCGACTCGAAACGTCCATACGGCGGGCTCGTCGTCAGCACCGCATCGCGAGCGCCGAGAGCTTACCAGGACGCTGCGACGTACAACCAGCAGCTCGCCCAGCATCAGACGTACACGGCCCAGCAGCAGGCTGCGCAGGCGGCCGCCAACGCGTATCGCCATCCGTTTGCGCCCGCAGACGACGGAGGAGCGGCGTACAACCAGCAGCAGCAGCGAGCCTACCAGTCGGCCCAGGCTCAGCAGCAGCAACATCTCCACCAGCAGCAGCAACAGTCGCTCCAGCAACAAGCACAGGCCCATCAGCGTCTCAGCGGAGGTTCAGCCTCGTCGGGCCTGCTGCCGTCGGCCTACTCTGTCCGCAACTCGACCGGCGCGATCCTCCCTCCGCCTGCTGTCGCTCATCCGTCCCAGCCTCCGTCGAGCGCCTACTTCCCTTCCGGAGGTCGGAACCGAGCCAACACGATCGGCCAGATGGACGTTGTGCCGCCGCAGCTCGCTCGGATCGCCAATCTGAGTGGCGAAGGTCAGCCCGGCGGAAGGAGCGCGCTGACGCCGGTGATGAACCGAGCCGACATGGAGCGAGAGTGGGAGAGGAGGAACGCTCAGGGTGCCTCGGGCAAGCGGACGTCCGTCAACCAGACGTGGCCGCAACTCGAGTACCTCGAGGGTCAGGCAGAGTCGCTCGGATGGGGTCCGTCGGGTAACGCGAGATACGGAGGGTCAGCTTCGTCGCAGGGTGGACAGCCGTTCCCACCGCCGCCCATCTCGGTCATCGTGGACGACGGAGGCGGAGGAGGCCGCAGTTGGCAGCATCTGCACCATCGCGATCACGGCATGTCGCGCGACGTCAGTCTAGACAGCCGCTACGACCCCAGTCCGCCTTCCGGTCCGCCCAACACCGGGATCCCTCAAGCCCCACCGCAAGCGTACGCCGGCAACGCTCGCTATCAGGGCTACCAGCCATCCTCGTCCGGATACGACGCGTACGACCCGAACCGGGACGGACTCGGGACGCTCATCCAGCCTCTGATCCCGTCTCAGCAGCAACGGATGTCGTCTTCATCGTCGCAACCGCAGGGACACCAGTACTCTCTGTCGAACGGAGGCCAACAGCAGCAACGGAACCCGTTCGGACCGGGAGGAGGGGCGTCGACGTCGCCAAACTCGCCGAACGCGCCTAGCTTTGGGTTCGGAGGGAGCCCGCAGCAGCAGCAGGCTCTGCAAAAGAAGAAGTCGGCCGGGATGCTGGAGGGGTGGAGGTAGACGGGAGCGTGGTCAAGGAGGAATTCGACGCCTGGCGGACATCCAAGTCATGCGCCAACCAACGATGCGACCCTTTCTGTAGTCCGCTTCTCACCTTACTCCATCTTCCTGTGACTCTGAGACTTCTACCGTACGGCCTCGCTCTCTGTAGTTGCCCTTTCTTCCCTTTTGCTCCTGAACCCTCCTCTGCCCATCTAGCCATCCTCCCTCCGACTCTCTCGCTCTCTGATCGTCAATCGACATATTCTACGCTTCCGCTCTACTGCATCTCGATCCTCTCTGATACCAATCACATGTCTCTTTGCTCTTCCGGCCGTTCGGCAGGCGCACAAGGTGAGTCACCCCGATCAACCCGAACGCGCGCAGCAACCTCGGTCGACCGAGCGAGCTGAACTTCCCTGTCGCTCTTGTTCCCAGCTGCGACGACATGCGAGCAGAAGCACAAAGTGTTGGGATGGGCGGGCTATGGGGTCCGTCCGGCGTCAAGTAGCCTAGCACCTTCGGCCGCTCACGGACGAGGCGAGCTCCCTTGCGTCGTGCCTGAGCTCGCCCTCTTGCGTGCTCAGCTCGCGAGTGAGGCTCACCTCAGCCTCGTCTCGCCTTCCTGCCTTCCTTACCTCAGCTCGTCACTTCTCTTGTCTTCTCGTTCCCACCTCAACCAACACACCACCACCCACCAAAAACAACCCAAGAAACGATGCTCATCTCCCACCCTCCATCCATCCCAACCTCCCCCCGCGGCCGCCCACGCGCCCGCCTCTCCTCAACCTCCCCGCTCGTCCCCGTCCCCGTCCCCGTCCCCAGCCCCACATCCGGTCCAGCCGACCCACACAAGTTCCCCACCCTCCTCTCTCCCTCTGGCCAACCTCCAACACATCCGATCCTCTATCTCCCACCATGCTTATCGTCCCTCCCCACCACCGGCAGCTCAGGTCCGGCCTTACCCGCCGGCTCCGTCGACCCCGCTTCCTTGTCCTTGCACAAAGCCCTCCACAACTTCCGGCCCTTGGACGAGCACTATGCAGAGACGAAGTATGGGGAGGCGTTCAATTGGGGGGATCTTGGAGTGGAGGAAGGGGTGGGGAGGGAGTGGTATTGGTTAGCATCAGTACCCCGAGCGAGAGTAGAAGAGAGGGGGAGGGGATGGGAGGCTGACTTTTTTGCGTTTTCTTTTTTTTTTTGATGGTGTGGTTGGGTTAGTGTCGTCTTCCGGAGTAAACGGAATGAAGAGAGCCGAGGGGAAGACCGAGGGCTGTACGAAGCTGATGCTCGAGCACACGAGGAAGCGATTCGGGCTGGGGGTGTACGTCGCGTTCTACTCTTCTCACTATATCACGCCTTCATAAGATGTGGCTGACATTCCCAGCCCCACCCTTCTTTTTCTATCTCCCATTTTATCACAGCTCCTAATGTACTGGTATGGCGTCCCCCATCCCTCCACCCACGCAAACCTCGCCACCTGCATCTGGCAGTCCCGTGCTGCCGCACTGGCAGCCATCGGTGGACCAGAACACGTGAAAGCGATGCGGTTGGCTAAAGGAGCGTATGAGTACTATGTGTTGGAGAGGTGGGTGCTGAGTACGCGGAAGGGCGAGAGGGGGGTGGAGGTGAGGAAGTGGGAGGGGGGGGGAGGTGGATCAGACGGGCGAGTGAGAGAGATGGAGGGTAGATGTTTGTATCTATTGCTTGTATGTTGAGTTGTGGATGTTGTACTGCTTTGCTTGCATCTGCGTTTGCAGACGGGAGAGAGACAAGAAAAGAGGAGAAGAACGAGGTTCGCATTCAGATCGAAGAGGGGGTACGTATTTTAGTAAGAAGGGAACGCAGGGGCACGACCGAAGAGAAAGCAAAACCCAAGAGTAAACGAAGCGAAAGCGAGGGAAGAAAGAACGAAGCGAAGTCGACCAAGATCGATGGGGGCGGAGGAGGCGCGTGAGATTAGGTGAAGAAAAAGGCGGGAGCGAAAGAGTGGGGGGGTGGTCTATGATAAGCGTGCGAAGAGAGAAAGATGGCGCGAGAGGAGATGGTATCGAAGGTAGAGTAAGTGAAACGAAGGGTGGAGATGGGAAGTAGAAGAGCAAGTAAGAGAAACTAAACGTGGAAGAGACGAAAGGACCGACTAACTAGAGCATATAGCTTGCAGGCACAGCCCCTTGCCGACCAGTGCTATCCTCCACCAGCCACCACTCGTCCGACGTATCGTTGAGCACGTAGTACGGCTCTCCGGCCTTGATCGGAAGCTCCCGTTCCATCCCCGGGTCGGGCGTCAGACTCCACCGCGCATGAGCGATCCGAGACGGCACGTCCTCCTCGTACTGGTCCTCCTCCTCGTACTGCTCGTGCTCAGCTCCGACAGGTGCTCCGAGCGGATCGAGCCCCTTTTCGGCGGGTACAGCGTTCGGGTCGTAGGTGGACTGTTGAGTTTTGTTCTTCTCGTGCGCCGCGAACGCTGCGGCTCCTCCTCCCGCTGCCGCTCCTCCGGTGATGACTCCGGCGGTCGCGAGGTCGATGTGATCCAGAAGCGCTGACCGAGTGCGGGTCGAGCTTGCTGGGACGTTGACGTCGCTGTACGAGTCTCGGCCCTCTCCCTCCTTGCCGACGGGGTACGACCGGTTCTCGTCGTTCCGGCGACGCCAGACACCGATCAGGACTCCGAGAAGGACAAAGAGGAAGACGAGTCCGGTTGCGATGGCGATACAGATGAGGACGACGATCCCTCGGGCGAGGAATCGTCGGATCGAGAAGCTGAACGACTTTTCGCTGTTGAACACTCCGGCGACGGTTCCGGGGGTGCCGTCACGAGAGGTCGACTTGACGTACGGGTGCCACTGCCTGCCGTCGTAGAGTGCAGAGCTGTAGGCCCCTTGACCTTGGAGAGCGAGCGCCCCAGTGACCATGAGCATGCGGTCGTCCTCCATGACCGGGTTTCCGTCGTGCGCCTCCGAGAGCGGGACGAACGACAGCTGCTGGACGGCCGAGGTCGACTGAAGCGAGTCCGCACCGGTCGGAGTCGACCAAGAAGAGCCGTCCCACCGCATGAGGTAAGACGCGTTCGAGGTCGTGGACGTGCCGGCGACAAAGACGTTCGACGCGTTCTTATTGTCCACCACGATCGCCGTCGCCGGTCCGGGGATGGCAGACGTATCTCCGACGGCGGACCAGGACGAGTTGGCAAACGTGTACCGAGCGACAAAGGTGGACGCGGTCGAGGAGGGCAGGTTGAACGAGCCGGCAACGAACATGACGTCGGACGAGCCACCAGCAAAGTCGATCGCTCGGACCTCGCCGGTGAGACCGTTCCCGAGGGCAGACCACTGGCCGCCAGTCGTGTCCCACGCGCAGATGGACGAGCACGTGAGAGCACCAGCCTCGGCAAACGAACCAGCGACGATGACGGTCGAAGAAGTTCCGCGAGGGGCGATCACGTTGACCGACACGTTTGATCCGGTCGAGGCCGACAGACCAGGGACGGTGTTTGAGACCCAGCTGCGAGACTTGAGGTCGTACACGGCGAGACCCTCGTCGTCGGATCCAGACCCAGACTCGTTGGACCTGAACTCGCCTCCAATGTAGGCTCGGTCACCAACGACGGTCACAACCCGCACGACGCCAACGAGCTCACCTCCGCCGAGGGCTGAGACCGTTTTACTGGAGGGATCGTAGAAGGCGATGTTGCTTGAGTTGGTTCCAGAGAGGGACGAGGTGAAGTTTCCTCCAACGACGGCGATCGAAGGCTGGCCCGACTGGGTCGTGTTCTTCCAGAACGCAGCAGCGAGAACCGCAGGCGCAGGTGTCGACGACCTGGGGATCGTGGGAGCAGTAGAGCCACCGGTGGCCTGACGAGGAAGGAAGAAGGCGCGCTTGATAACCGCGACCGCGTCGAGGGCGAGCCAGTTGGACGAAGGACGAGTCGACCGACGAGCGACTACGCGACGGCTGTTCGATGCCGAGTTGGCAGCGGATGACAAGGACGTTCGTGCGAACAAGAGAGGGACAGAGTTGAGCTCTGGAGAGCCATCCGAGCCGGATGTGATCATGGCGAAACCCTCGGCCGCAAACGCGGATGCTCCTGCGATGCTCCCGGCAAAGAGGGCATCCTTACCGGCTCCGACAGCGACGGTGGCGACATCTCCGAGCACGACCGCCTGCTGCTGGACCCAGGCGGACGTGGACGAATCCCACATGGCGAATCCTCCCGACTCGGTGCTGGACGAGCTCGAGTTGGCGGCGAGCAGAGTCGTAAAGTTGCCGCTGACCAGCAGCTCCGTTCCAGAGACGGCCAGTCCGGTGACGGCACCGTCGACTCCTCCTCCGAGGGCTTGCCACGACTTACTCGACGTGTCGTACGCCGCAAGATGCGAGAGCTGCGGGTTGCCAGTCGAGGCGACGTCTGTGAACTCCCCTCCGACAAACACTTTGTTCCCGATGGCGACCATCGCGTGCACGGCACCGTTGAGCCCACCGCTCGGGAGTACACCTGCCAACGAGCCGTCGAAGGAGAAGATGTTGGTGAATCGGGAGGTGACGAATGATCCAGCGACGTAGTAGGTCGAGTCGACAAGCACGGCGGACGAGACGATCGCAGAAGAGCGGACCGAGCTCTCAAACGCGATCCCCAGAGCAAGCCCGGCCTTGTCAAACGCGGTCTGGCTCGAGTTGGACAGCACAGACGACGCGTTGACGGTCGACGATCGGGTCCACTCGTACAGGCCGAACGCCTTGGTGGAGGCCGAGGTCGAGTTGATGCCAAACGCTCCGTTCACGCCCGAACCTGGCAGAGCTCCTCCAGTGGCGGTCGAGGACGAGTTGAGCCCAGTTCCGGTGGTGTCGAGCGAGGTAAGCTTGAACTCGACCCTGTTTGCGACGACAGAGTACTCGTCCCCGTTGACCCCGATCGGCGTTGAGCTCATGGCGAGCGTGACCGTCGGCGAGAAACCGCCCGACTCGCTCTTCTGCATCGCCCCCTGGTAGATGAGGTACTCGACATCCTGGCTGCTGGGAGGGACCGTCTGCGTCCGCGGGCTGGCTCCCTGGTACGGCTGGATGGTCACCTGGAGAGACGTCCGTGTCTGGCAGTCTCCGACGTTGATGCATCCTGGGATGAGCAGGTTGACGGTGTAGTTCCCCGTCCCAGCGAGGTACGGCTGGAACGTGACCGACGGAGGGTCAAACGCGGACGTCGAGACGTCGGCAGCAGGTACGACCGACTGAAGGGCAGTTGACGTGGTTCCGCCGATGGACGTGTTGATCGTGATCGTGTTCCAGGTGCCGTCCAGAGTCGACACAGCAGGCGCGCCGATAGACGAGCAGGCAGTGGCGTTGGTAGAGGCAGCGGAGGCGAACGCGCCTGTGACATGCGACGAAAAGGTAGATGATGGTCAGTCGCATGCCGAGCTGGAAACGAACGGGCCGGGTACTGACCATCAGACAGCAACTCGAGGAGATGGAGACCGGGTCCCTCCTCCCTCCACTTGAGCAGCGTAAGCTGGAAGCCAGTCAGGGACTTGCCGCCGTCCGCAAACAGGAAGTCCTGGTACGGCACGGACGAGTCGAGCGAGAGCGGGCACGACTCTGAGCACGTCTCGGTCGCGCCCGTCGATGGGTTCCGGTACGAGAGAGTGAGGACATTGTTGTCGGGGACCGAGACAAACCTATGGAGGCAGAACAGAGGATGTAGCGTTAGTTCGAGTAGATGTTCTGTAGCTGACTGACAGCGAGAGATGCCGAAGGCAGACGTACGAGAAGGCCGACGTTCCTCGTCCGTTGACAAACGTGTTTCCGATGCGGACTCCGCTGGCGGTGACGAGTCGGTAGATCTGCACGTTGATCTGCGAGATGCCCTGGTCTCGTCCGAGCCAGGTGTGATTGATTCCATCCGCTCCTGTCGGGCAGAAAAGGACCGAGGGGTCGGTGTAGCCCTCGAGGACCGTGGTCGGGGACGCGTCCACGAGCACTCCCGGTCCGAGCAGAGGGATGGGCGAGAGCGTCGACGAGAACGGGGTCGCTCCTGGAGAGGTGACTGTGACGTTTGAGAGGGGGAGTCCCGAGGGCGAGAACTGGGTGGTTGAGTTTGAGGACGAGTTTGAGGGGCTCGTGAGGTTGGAGCCGGCGTACGAGAGCGAGAACGAGCCCGTGAAGAGCAGCGACGAGGACGAGTCGGTCGAGGAGGAAGGAGAGATGGACGACACCGAGCCAGAGGACAGGCCAGCGAACGGCACGGGGGCGAACGAGTCTGACGAGGGCCTGTACTGGACGACTGCCCCTGCGTACGAGGCGGAGGAGGAGGCAGCCCCTCCGACAGGTTGGGTGACCTCGCCTCCGATCCAGACGATCCCGCCGTCTGTAGAGTCGCAGTAGAGGGCCTGTACTGTCCCTTGTACTCCTCCGTCTCCTAAGCTGGACACTGTCCCTGAAGAGAGGTCGACCTTTGCTACGTTCCTCGACTGGACTCCTCGAAGCTCGGCGAACGAGCCTCCTACAAAGACGGTCCCGTTCGACCCACTCCCACCAGACAGATAGCAAACTGCCTCTATCCGACCTCCGTCCTCTGTCTGTGCGAGTGGTACGAGCTGGTTCGAGTCTTGTCTGCGGAGGACGAGGGTGGATGCTGTGGCCGAGTAGGTGACGTTTGTTGATGAGGACGAGGACGGAGAGTAGAAGTCGAGCCCGCTAAACGATCCTCCGAGCGCGACAGAGCCCATCTTGCCAAGGTCAACCTGCGGCAACGAAGACTGAGCCGAGGCGAGCAACGGGAGGACGAGGAGGGACGAGAGGGCTGCCATCGTGGGTGACGACCGGGAGGAGGAGGTAGACGAGGAAGGGCGAGCTCGAGCTGCCGTTGAGCGAGCTGACCGACGGCGAGGAGACGGCTTCCGGGTGGAAGAGGACATGACAGTCCAAGCCTGGATTCCCGCAAAGGGGAGGTGCGGAGAGGGAAGGAAAGAGGAGAAGGGGGTCCGGAGGCGAGTGTCGGCGTTGGGAGGCCACGGGCTCAGGAGAGAAGGGACGGTGAGGACACTTCTCACGCGCGCGTCCGCACCGTCCTCGAGGCGGGTCCTACCCGAACAGGCAACGCAACATTCTCGGGTCTTTATGAGCCGCATGTATGGTTCACGGGATCGATCATCAGACTTCCGAGAGCCTGCCGCGTGTGAGAGAAAAGACGATGCTGCGATGGCTGCCCTGTCTTCCTGTCGGCTCCGGTTTCGTGAGGTTGAGCTCAACGCCGATCGTCTTCCTCCTCTCCTTCCTTCTCGACCATCTTTCCTCGTCATGTCGGGCGACTCGATCTTTGTCGGTCGCGAGTACCTGTCCAAGGAGGCTGCTGCTCGTCTCACTGAGACGTATCGGGAGGAGTATGCGCTCCAGAGTGCGCTCTACCCGACGTTGGTCGACACCCCGACCTGCACCCAGCTCGTGTCAGTCCGCCTCCTCCACCTTGCCTACCCGTCTTTGCAACAGACCATCGTGCTGACACCCCTTGCTTCTTGTCTGCACCAGGTTTGAGCGCATGAACTGCGTCATGAGTTCGTCCCCAGCCGTGACTCGTGCTCCCGTTCTCTCTCTCGCCGGTTGAGCTCACCCTCGCTGCTTCGTTCTCTCGTGCGCAGGTGCCGGAAACCACCGCCGTCATCTGTACCTCGACGGCAAGCTTGATGATTGCAAGCTCGTCCAGGACAAGTTCAAGAAGTGCTGGAAGGTCTGGTACAAGCTGCCTAACAAGGAGGCTCGCAGGGACGCCTTCATCCGCCATCGAGCAGAAATGTGGACAGCAAGAAGGGTAGGACCAAGCTCAGAGGACATCTGGAACATCAGAAAGTGAGTTCTATCCACGTTCGGCTGCTGTGTGGGGTCTACAGGGGTCGGAGCTGTGGAACGAGAGGCAAGCGAGCGGCAAGCGTGAGCTCGGCGGAGGGCCCGACGCTCTTGCTCGAGCGGCCCTCAGCATGCCCCTTCCCGATGCCCTCGGTCGGTGGACTTGTGGACATTTAGCAGGCGTATGACTCCAAGCTGAACGTGCTTTTCCTTATCGCGCCTCGTTCTGCAGGGCGCCGCCTCCAGACTTTCCTCCCCGCCTGGACCCCGAGTCGATGCGAAAGTTCAAGCAGCACATGGAAGGAACCATCCCAAAGCACGAATCGATAGTATGAGCAGCCTCATACACGCAACCATCACCCGCTCGACTTGAAAGACCGTGCTCGGCTGCAAGTCGGACGCGTCACCTGTCGCCGAACGGGCGCGGGCGAGCGGACGGACGGGACGGAGGGCCGCTCGCCCTGTCACTCACCCCCTCGCTTGCCGTTTGGCGTCTTGTTGCTGATCTCTTGACCTCAAACCGCCATGTCGCCAACTTTAGGAGACCTCGAGGCCTACCGGCTGTTCACCCTCAAGTACGAACGGCTCGTCGAGATGGACCATCGAGCACGCCAAACTCGATACATCTCCCCGTTTGCTGTCGAATCGGTGCGTTCAGGCCCTTTCGTCTTCCTCGCCTCCTTCCTGCTCGACAGGCGCTGACCCTGCATCTCAATCTGATCTCATACAGTGGCGAGAACACTCGTCCCGCCGTTCGAACTGGGACACCTCGATCGTCGACGTGATGCGGCTCATGCGGATGCAGTACCCTTGCGAGCAGACGCCAGCGCTCGATCACGCGTTCAGGACCAAGGGGATCGAGGCGACCGAGAAGGATCTCGCGGACTTGTGGAGGCTCGAGAGGGAGAAGCCGACGGCGGCGGAAGACGACAAGGCGAGGGTTTTGGAGGGCTTGTGCAAGACGGAGGCCGGGTTGTGAGTCAGTCGAACCACCTAGCGTCAACTTCAGAGCTGAAGCCTTTCCGTTGCCTTTCGTCGCCTTCAGACTTGGGCGGATCAGACAAGGCAGTCTCTGTTGTCTTGCCCTGCAGCATGTCGCCCAGCTGCAAGAGCCCCCGCGAGACACGGCTCGTACCGGTTCGACCAGTGTAACGACTGGCTCGAATGGGTTCTCGTTTTCGACAAAGTTCTAGGATCCATACGGCGATGAGCTATCATCATGCTGTTCATCGTGAGGAGGGCGTGCAACCGGATCCCGCTTGTTGTTCCGCTCGCAGGAACAGGGCGACAGCCGGCTCGGACCTCTCCGACGCGTTGTCTGGGGACGTACGCGCCTCGTCACGTCGCTCGGTCGGATCACTCGGACGCATCGGTGACAGGGAGCCGAGCAGCAAATCAAGCGGGAATCGAATCTCGGGTTTGCCCCATCACAGGTCGCCCCAACGAGTCGACCTCGCCTCACTCTTCGTCCGCCGACCATCACCTCCGACTCACACCATGTCCACTCCTACCGCGGCCGACCTCTACGCTTGGGAGCTCTGCCAGTTCTCCTCCGAGGACCTTTCTCGTCTCCTGTTCTACCCCATTACCGAGTCGCAAGACGAGGTGAGCCTCTCCATCGCCCTTTCCAGCCTTCGCGCCGCTCTAGTACAGCCCGCTGGCTGACGTATCTCTCCTTCATCCTTTCTGCTTCTCTTCCATCTTCAGAACGTGATCTTCCCGCACGGCACCCACTTCGGCCACCCGAAAATCACCTACATCATCTCGCTCGTGCGTCGGTAGTTCCCCGACATGCCCTCGCCTGCGCTCGACCGCTTCTGGCTCGAGCATGCAGTTGAGGAAGGCAAGGACTTTGGTCATGAGATGTGGGCCGAGTGTGATAGGATGAGGAGGGAGGCGAAGGAGGAGCGAGATCGACCGAAGGAGCGAAAGCAGGACCAGGCGGAGGGGACGAAGCTGGACGAGATGTGAGTGACGTTTCGATTCCACTCTCTTATCTGTCTCTCTCCGCTGATTGATTCGTTGCTCTTTGTTTTGTAGTCTCGCCGCTATCTCTGCCCTATCTTTGCAGGTCCAGAGCCTGGGCGCTTCGCGACAGCACGAAACGTAAGTCGGTCCTGACTTCTTCAGCACGACTCTTGCGCCCATCGAACCTTTCCGATCTCCCTTGTCGGTTCTTCCTAACTCTCCAGTGTGGACGTCAAGTCCCAGCTCGTCGACCTTGCCGACCAGGTCAAGTCCATCGCCAACTTGTCCGCCGGCCCTCCCGCGTCCGACATCGCCCTTGCTCTCGCCAAAGTCAACCAGGCGCTGCTCACGACCGCGACCAAGCGAGCCATCGAGGACTGGACCGAGATCGAGGGAAGCGCCTTCGGTCCTGCAGCTGCCGGAGAGCTCTGAGCTGGAGCAGGGCAGGATGGACCCGGCCGACGGAGAAGCATCTGACGTTCGCGATGCGATGTCGTCCATTTCGTCTCCCAGCTCGAATCGCAAGCTCATCAAGTCTCGCGGATCTTTCTCGCATGAGTCCTCAGAAGAGTGGAGGGACTCGCATTCTATTGCAAGGGTGACTGACTGCCTCCTTTCGACCTCCCAATCGCGTCTCTTCTCGTTCGCCTTTAACCTCCACGCCCACCATGACCCTTCCGACCGTCGCCGACCTCTACGGCTGGAACCTCTTCCAGTCCGGACGCCTCGATGCGATGGATCTGCTGAGCTCACCAGTGCCCGATCTCGGAACCAAGCACGCGAACCAAACACAACACCCCTCTCAGCGCGACTTTTGCTTCGCCCCTCTTCTTCATGCATCGTGTGCCTCGCTCGATTCGCCTGCGATAATCCCTCATCTGTCTCTCTTCTCTGCTTTCTCTCCGACTACTTGAACACCCTGTGCATCTCACCAGCAAACCATCATCTTTCTTCACCCACACGTGCGCCACTCGCTCTTCCCCGCCTTTCCGCTCTATTTCCCGCCTGACACCCTCAGTCGCCCGCCCCTGCTCGTCCGCAAACCATCACCTCCGCTCGCCTCGCCCATGGCTCTCCTGACCATCCGTCGCTCCCTCCCCTCCCATCTGGTCCTCCTCACCTTCGCGTGCCTCTCGGTATCCGTGACGGGTGCGCCGTTCCAGCTCGCAGCTCGAGACGGCGAGGGCGAGGGTGAGCAGGGCGATCCCTTGGACGGAGGGGTGGTCGAAAGCCCTTGCACGCTCGATGGGATAGGACGAGGTGGACATGGTGGGAGCGAAAAGCACGAGCCACATGTCAAGATTGGGGACGAGAGGTTCTTCTTCTTCATCGCTGCTGTGGTGAGTCCAGCCCTCTTCAGGGACTCGGAGGATGGTCGTGAGCTCGCGAGCTCGAGCTCATCATCTCCTCCGCTGACCGCCATGCCCTCCCTTTCTTACCATCCTCGCTCTTCCCCCCGCCTCGCTTGTGGATGGATGGATGGATGTGTGGGCCGTAGATTTCGCTCGTCTGCCTAGGCGGCATCTTTGCGGGTCTCACGCTCGGGAGATCGGCACACGTCGTGCAGCCGCAGGAAGTACAATCCATGGAGAGCACAAACGTTGAGCGGTAATCGATAGGATGAAGCAGGCCAGGCGGAGCGATGAGCTCGGTTCGACCCGCCCCTCGCTCGGTCACTCCCAGCACCATCGACCCACCCCACTCGACACCGCCCCGGGTCGCTTTCTGCGCCCGCCCTGCTACAGTCGCTCTCACGCGCTTAGCAGCTGTGTATCGCTTTCTGCGTGCAGCCAAGTGACGGACCTCGCTCCTCTATCGTTCTCGATCCGTTCCCGTCTGCCGGGTGCCAGCGCATCCAACCCTCCGCCCACGTCCCTCTCGTTCCGAGCTCACACCTCCCGCCCACCACGCCCCCGGTCGCCCAGCATCGCTTTCAAGGCTCTCCAAACCCTCGAAAGTAAGCTCCATTCACTTTCGATTCAAATGGACGCTCACTTATCGAGATATCGAGCTGACCTGAGCTCGCCCTTCTCGCCCCTCCCGCCAGCCGACTCCGCCGAGGTGAACGACAAGCGACGCCTATCCCGACCTCGGGAGTCTCGTGGGATACCCTAGTCAAGGCAGAGCTCCGACTACAGAAGTGGGAAGAGAAGCACAAGCGTAGTGAGTCATTTTCGCCCTGTGTTTCCGTGCTCGACCCAGCCGCTCAGCCCCGCTGACTCGCCCTCGCTCTGGCCCGTTCGTCCGCAGCACCCGCCGCCAACACCCTTCGACTCGAGAAAGACCCACTTCTGCATGTCGAGCTCGGGAACGAGCGATCAACGGTCGGAGAGTGGATCTTTCGTGTCCAGGAAGGCCAGGAGGAGTGGACACAGGGCGACGTCTATGGCTCGTAAGTCAGCTGAGCTCGACACTGCCCCTCGCTCTCACGCGACTGACTTCTTTTGACTTCTCGCTTCCGCTCAGACATCACTACAACCCCGTCGGCTACAATCACGAGCTCGACGACGACGGCTCGACCTCACCTTCCTTCCAAGGCTCCTCATCCAGTCAGTATCCATCTCTCTCGAGCTCTTTCTTCGCTCGCGCTTCGCTGGATGACCGACGACTGATCCTACGCTCTCTGTTCTTTGTCTCTAGCTGTCGTCACCGACCCGAACGCCTCCGCAGTCGGCGACTTTGTGCGATCGGTCTCTGCAGCTGCCAGCGAGGCCTCCTCGTGCTCCCACACATCGTCGCACTACTCGGCGTCAACTACTCAGCACTCGTTGGCCTCATCGGAGTCGTCTCGACCGTCTACGCGTCCATCTCCCACTCCACCCGCCTCCCAGCCTCAGCCATCCCAGCCCAACCCGTCCACGTCCACGCCTTCACCCTCACCTGGGCCCACACGCGTCAAAGGTGTAAACCCGTTCACCCGGGAGTTCCTCGCGGCCCGCGAGGCCTTGGAACGAAAATCGGTCAAGCTTGAGCCGATCGCAGAGGTCGTCCCGCCTCGCACCTTCCTCGATGGGGAGATGTCGGACCTCTCGGACCTCGACGACGACGACGAGACCTACTACTCGTCTCTCAACGTTGCCCAGCCCGAGTTTGTCCGTCCGATCCCTGTTCGGCCGGTACCGCTCGACGCTCGGCGCTTCAAGACGTCGTTTGGACCGACCATCGGACACTTCTCGTCTCGACAGTGGGAGGACATCCTCGCCGAGATCCTGCACGACCAGGAGGAACGTCAAGGAGAGCTCGCCACCCTCCGAGCCAAGCGCGAGGGCCTCGACACCTCCAAGTTCAAGGGCTACCTACTCAAGGAGCTCGAGACTCGCTCGAACCGCACCAAGAAGCCCCTCGGTCACGATCAGCTGCTCTGGCTTCAGATGGGAGAGGTCGAGGAGGACGACGAGGAGGAGGCTGAGGCTCGGGCTGAAGAGGAGGCCGTCGGGGAGCAGACCGAGGGCTCGTGGAAGGGGAAGGGGGCCCAGGGTGTGATCCGAGAGATGACCGAGGAGGAGATGGGGCCGGCAATGTGGGCCGAGACCGGAGCGAAGGGTCGTCGAGTGTTCATCACCGACGACTTCATCCTCCGAGGAGCGACGGGACCTGAGCACATCGCTCTGATGATGTCGCAAAAGGAAAAGAAGCTCAAGCTCGGCCAGTGGGTCAACTCGTCTGACACCTACAAGCGTAATGCCCTCTTTGCCGCCCCTGCTCAAGGCGGGTTCGTCCAACTTCACGAGGACGATATCCTCGTCGACAAATACCACAACCTCCTCCTCTTCTCGCTCCCGATGGATCCTGAGGCTCGCCGACTCATGGAGAAGGAGGTCCATCCTCTGATCCGTCGCCTACACGACCACGGCTTCGCGATCGGATCTAATCGCCAGGACAACCGCCACATCAACGCCCGCACACCCTGGTACGCTCCTCTTCTTCTCCCTTTCTCTCTCCTCCTCTTTCCTCCTCCTTGCGTGCTGACTTTCTGCTCTTCTCCATCCTCTAGCAACGCCCTCCACGCGGGTACTGGACACTCGATCGGCGGCGGCGCGTCGATGCTGTCTGTCGGGCGGGAGACGTCTGGCGGCAAGTCCAAGAACGCAGAGCACATCGCCGACTCGGTTCGAGAGCTTTGGCTGATCGTTCGTCCTTTCTTTCTCCTCTCTGCTCTCCTCATCTGCTCAATCTAATTCTTCTCTCCCTCTTTCTACTTTCTTCAGCTCGTCGAGATCCTCGAGATCTACCTCCTCCCTGCTCTGAGAGAGATGGCCCGCTGGTGCCCGCCCATCGAAGCGTACCTGAACGCGACGTTCAAGTTCTACACCGACATGCAGAAGACGTACGCCCATCTCAGCACCGTCGCGCCCGATGCAGGGGTCGAGGAGCTCGCCTCGTGGCTGTGCCGCATCGGGGGGACAATGGCGTCCTTCTTCCAAGGAGACACGGGTCAGGGACACACTGACCCGCTCAACTGGAAGGGGATCGACTTTGTCCTCTCCGCCGGCGCCCACTCGCACTCGCTCCTCCACCTCATCGACCACGACGTGAGTCCAATCTCTCCTTCTCCTTCTCTTTTCCCCTTCTCTTCAATGGTGCTGACCCCCTTGTCTCTCTTTGCTCTTCTAGATCCTCATGCGCGTCTCGTCGGGTCGTTTCGTGGGGCTTCGACCGCGCGAGATGACTCACGCGTCTTACGCGTTTGCTCGACCTGAGGATCGTCAGTGGTCCATCTCTGACCTTCGCGTCGCGATCTCGGTGTACTACCACCAGACAGTGATCAACATGGGTCGAGATGACTGCTAGATTTGGTTTCTCTCCCTCTTTCTTTCTTTCCTTCTTCCTCTTCTCTCCTCTCTTCTGTATCGCTCCTCTCTTTTGTATCGCCTACACGACTCGTCCTCTCTTTTGCTTACGTCTCGTCTCTCCATCTTTCATCACAACTTCACGCTTCATCGTCCTTCTCTTTCATCCACCGCATAGTCGTTGTCTAGATCTTGATGGTTTCTTAGTCTAGGAAGGATCCAGCTCAAGTTGAGGGACCGCCGGGCAACCGGGAGAAGGTGAGTCCAGACCAAACACGGACGGAACAAGAAGCAATCAAGCTGACCCCTTTCTGCCTTCTCTCGCGTTCGAGCGCACCTGCTAGCCTCCCTCCCCCACCACCAATCACCTTTGTTCAGATAGACGTGCAAGGTACGCAAATACATCTTTGTCTCAAGCTAGACGGGCTGGTTGCCGCAGAGATCTGACCAGCGTCTGCGGCCCGGCGGCGACTTGTGTCTTTGCAGATGGCCCCGAAAACGAAGGGCCAGGCCGCCCCGCCCCACAGAGATATCCGTTCCTTCTTGTGAGTGCGGAGGATGATGAGTGGGTGCCAGGGACATCAAGGGACATCTTGCTGAGTTTCTCTTACTTCCTGCCTCCTCTCCTGCAGCCCCGAAGCATCGTCGCCCACTCTCGGAGCGTCCTCATCCGCTCCTCCCAGAGCATCCTCATCCAGCGCGGTGGCAGGCCCTTCCCAGGCACTGGTCGTCCTGTCTACGAGCAAGGCATCGAGGAAGCGTCCGCGCAGGGAGGAGGATGACGAGGACTACAACGACGACTACGACGACGGCGACGACGACTACGAGGACGACGACTACGACGACTACTACGTCGAGGATGACAAGGCATCCGGCGACAGCCACGCGTCCGTTCAAGATAAGCGAGTACGCCTCAGTCGAGGAGCGCCCCCTGAGCTGAGGGGCAAGCTACGAAAGAAGAAGGAGGACCTGGGGCACGTGACGACGTCTCGAGTGGGAGAGACCAAGCCAAACGAGGAGCTGTCGCTAGCGTCGGTGAGTGACGTCTTTCCTGTCTTTGTCTTTCTCCACGAGGAGTCCTCTGACACGCGTTTGATTGGTCATTGTAGATCAGAACGCTTGGCCCAGTCAACTCGCGCCGGCGCAAGGTGTCGGTCTCGTCTCAGAACGTCGCGCTCTTGACCACGATCCTCGGTCGCATGGACCCGTACTCGCCGCACATCCGCATCACCATGATGGCAATCGGGATCCAGCCTGGACTGTGCAACATGCTCCCCCATCTCAAGTGGGGCATGACCCAGGAGGCGAAGCAGAGCAAGAAGTCCAGCAACCGAGCAGACCTCCAGGACCTCCTCGTGTCCACCTTCCAGGAGAATGGTCAGTCTCCCCCCAGCAGCGACGACTGCGATTTCGACCCGAGAAATCGACCATTCGGTGCTTATTCTCATCAGCTCCACCCTGGGTCGATGCCTCCGGTCTCGAGGATCCCGACGCCCTCATCTCGCAAGGCTTCACGATCGGGATGACTCACGTCGAGCTGCCCAACAAGAGCGTTCCCCTCACTACCTCCCGACGTCTCATCCGGTCGTTCGCTCGGTTCGCCGAAGACGTCGATCCCGTTCGATCCCGTTCGAGACGTCGCTCGGAGCCTGAAGGCTGCTGCCGATCTATGCCAGATCTGGAAACAGCAAGCCGATGGCGAG
Organism: Mrakia hoshinonis; assembly: GCA_036245725.1. Taxonomy (NCBI): domain Eukaryota; kingdom Fungi; phylum Basidiomycota; class Tremellomycetes; order Cystofilobasidiales; family Mrakiaceae; genus Mrakia; species Mrakia hoshinonis. The sequence goes on from BTPH01000104.1 coordinate 73,110, forward strand.
GAGGTCAAGCTCGTTTGGCAGGGCCATGTGTCTGGGTTCTTTTCCGGACTGCTCGACCTCTCCACCTCGCATGGGACGGTCATGAACCTCCGCGCCATCATGAAGTACTCGTCCGGTCTTCTGCTCCGAGTCCCAAGCATCGCCGATCTCATGGGTTACCCGCAGCTCATGGACGACACCCCTCCCCAGCAGCTCGTGACTCGAACCAGGTCGATCTTCGGAGCGTCGAAGGACGGACCTGGCGCCTACGTCTTCCCCATCCAGCAACCGCAGTCTGCAGCTCCCTCGGGCACCCCCGCTCCTCCCTCGTCTGCGTCCGCCCCTCCCTCGTCTGCCTCACCTTCCAACTCCTCCCTGCCGGTCGTCAGACGCTACACCAGCATGGTCCCAGGCTTCACCAGCCGGACAACGGTCCAACGATCGACCCTGGAGAGGCCTGGCTCCGCTCTGCGCGCCCTCCGACGCGCCAAGCTCGACCAGGCGTCTGGCGGGGCACGAGAGAAGGACGAGGACAGCATGTGGTACCGAAACAGCGATACAGGTGCTGCCGGTGCTCGGGTCAGTCTGGAGCTGGAGCAAGACGGTGTTCCAGACGTCTTTCGAGGCGTCCAGGAGCACATCTCGTACCTCGTCTCTCAGCCAAGGACAGAGACGACGGTCCCGCCAGGCGACCCGAGATGTGTCAGGCTTGATGGCGGACAGCTGGTGGAGGACGCGGTCGAGAGGATGGGTCAGAGACGATCTCTCCTGAGCTGGAAGGGGCGAGTCGCGCTGCTCGATTCACAACCTGGACCGTGCGCCGGGGAGGGAGAGGGAAGGTCGTTCCGACTCTTCCTCTTGACCCTAGTCAGCGTTCTCGATCCTGACGTCTTCTCGACGACGAGTCTGTCGGACGTGGAGGAGTTCTGCAAGTCGGTCCTTCGACGGGACTACACCGACGACGTCGCTCGCACCCAGGCCGAGTACCTGTTGGAAGCGTCCGCCGACCGCAAGGAGGAGAACGTCCAGTGGATGGTCAAGGCGGCTGCATCTGGAGTCGACGTGTTCTTTAGCGCTGATCCCCGACGGTGGAACCCGCTCACTGGTTGCAAGACTGCCGTCCCCGTCGGAAGAACACCTACCAATCAAAAGGAGGCCGCTCAAAGGGCCCAAGCTGCTGCCCGAGGACACGCCGAGACCGTCCAGCTCCGAGACCAGACCATGAGTGTCACCTCCATCTACCACGCCGGCTTCCCATACCGGTACGAGCCCTGGAACGGGATTCTGCGTGCCTACAAGTTCCAGTCCGTTCAGTTCCGATCCCTGTCTTCCTGCTGCACCTGACTGACCCAGCCTTCTCTTTCTGCTGTTTGCTTCTTTTCTAGACTGCTCGGCGGGATTCTTCCTTCTTCCTACGTGGGAGACTTGGGCGAGCAAGCCCGAGCACGAGCCGAGGACGCCCCCGCTCTTCAAGCCGTCCACGCCAAGCTCGCGCAGTTCGAGAAGGCGCGATCCGACCTGAGCCAAACCGACAACGGCAACAACACAATTACTCGGTTTCCTCATCTGATCAAGACGGCTCAGGGAGGGACCCAGAACCTCTGGATCGCAAACCCAGCAGATGGGGGTGAGAAGTTCAGCCTCGGTGGGGTGGGTGTCCAGCCGGTCAAGGAGCTTCCTCCCCTCCCGGAAGACGGAGAGAACGAGGACAGTGACGAGGACGGGGATGGGGTTAGGGAAGCGGAAGGGAAGGTGAAGGGGAAGAAGAAGGTCAGGAAGGCAAAGAAGAAGAGGATCGTGGCAGTGCTCGAGAAGGGATCGTCTATGTGGGTCGACCTCTGTCTGACCGAGGATGGGCGCGCTCTCTTCTTCTTCCGAGTGGCGGATGAGCCGATCAAGTACTCCTCGTGGGTCATCGCCCTCAAGCACCAGCAGACCTCCATCGGACCTGGCAAGTACCTTTTCAATTCCGACGGCGTCCCGCACACGTACGACCTGTCTGCTCATCATCCCGAGATCGCTCGGTCGCTGCTTGACCACTGCGCAAAGGAGGGTGCTCAGACGATGATGGACATCCGTCCCTCGCACGTGACGGTGGAGGAGGGACGGGTGGTCTGTTGGCCCAAGGGGGTGAAGCGAGGGAAGGAGGTGGTGGACGGGTCGGGCAACAAGATCACGGGAGTTGGTCCGACGTGAGTCAGTTCTGCTGAATGCGCACCATCTGACACAGGTCAGGGCTCTAATTTTGTGCGTCGTTGACAATTTCTGCCCACAGGTCGTTCAAGAACGCCGTCGACAAGATCGTCGAAGAGGACGACGACCAAGACTCCGACTCTCGAGCTACCTCGACCGCCCAAAACAAGGTGAACGAGCAGGGAGGCAGAGGACTAGTACGTGTTTGGTCTTGCTTGCGTTCATTCTTGGTCTTTTGCTGACTGCTGGGCGTCTCTTTGTCGTCTCTTACAGAAAAACGTCTTCCTGGTCGGTGCTTCGCCTGCTCGACCTCGAGAGCCCAGCCCGGACTGGGAGTCCGGCTCTGAGGACGACTACCGAATCGATCAAGTCAAGGACGTGGAGATGGATCTGCCCGACGCGACCGACGCGACCGACGCCGCCGCCACCACCGCCGCCGCCGACACCGCCGCCGAGGACTCAGATGCAGAGTCGGACGAGGACGTCAACCCGTTCACTCCAAAGAATCGTCGAGAAGCGTGCGCGAGTGAGTTGGCGGCGGTGTCGCTTCGGATTGGGGTCCTCAGGCGGATGAAGGGACTAGGGGAAGTTCGTGGGGTGTCAAGGTGGAGTGTGAAAGACGAGTTGGAGCTGGAGGAGTTGGAGAGGGAGGAGGAAGGGCTGCTGGACCTGCTCCCGACTCGAGATGAGGAGATGAGGCTGTGGCAGGAAGGTGGCGAGCAGGAGACTGATGATGTCGCGTATGATCACAACTACTAGCTTATGTCTCCTGCTCTTCCGTCAAGTCTGTATAGGGATAAAGTCCATGTGTGCTTCCGAGCTCTAATCGTCAGATCCCGAAGGATCCAGCGACGTGAGTCTCGGACGAAAAGAGAGCGTGCGTGTGTGAAGAGAGAAAAGCGAGGTGGTGGGTGCGTGTGCAATGCATGAGTCCAAGTCCAAGAGTACCGAGACGAGTATCGAAGAGACGAGGTGACACAGATAACTACAGATCCGAAGATCCGAAAGAAAGAGGGGGGAGGAGAGGAGGAGAAGACGAAGTGTATGCAAAGCGGAAACCAAAAAAAGCAAGAGAACTGGCTCTTATCTAGAGAGCAAGAGCTCCACCTCCGAGGACCATAGCTCCGACGACGACCATGGCGGATCCGAACGAGAGGAGCGACTCTCCTCGGACGGCCGAGGCGGACGAGGCGGCTCCCGTGTTGGACGCCGACGCGGCGGCGGCTCCAGTCTTGGACGCAGCCGACGCAGCGACAGACTTTCCTCCCGAGACGGCAGCCGACCCGGAGGCAGCGGCTCCGGTCACGGCAGCAGATCCAGAGGAGGCGGCTCCAGACGAGGCTCCGGCTCCCGAGGACTGGGCGGCGGCGGTGGCGACGGCGAGCGAGGTGATTCCGTTAGCAGGGGAGGTGTGGGTCACGCAGTTGGACGAGGCCGGGGTAGAGTAGGCAGCCGAGGGAGTGACGGTGACTCCGATGGTGAAGGGGTTGGTTCCGGTGACGGTGAATCGCTGGTGGAAGGTCGAGGTCGAGGTGGCGTCGATCGGGTACACTCCAGGAGGGTAGGCAGCATCGGCGTCGCAGGTGGTGAACGACTCCTGGGTGTAGTCTCCGGGCATGACCCACTGGCATCCGAGCAGGTCGATCTCGTGCTGGCACATGATGGCGGCAGAGTAGGTCGAGTTCTCGGACGTGCAGATTCGCATGCTAACAGAGCGCGGAGGGAAAAGAGAAACAATGTTAGCACATGCCTCCTCGTTCAAAACGAGAGCAGGCTACGGACCAAAACATGTCATACGACATGAAGGACATCCACTCCTCGTAGAAGACGTCGGCTCCCGAGACGTTTGAGGTGACGTTTCCTCCGACGGGGTTTCCCTCTCCGGTGGCTCCGTGGGGGTCGAGCTCTCCTCCCTGGTCTCCGGTCATGATGTTGAGGTTCTCTCCCTTGAGGAATCCCTGGATCTGAACATAGTTGGGCGTCTTGACCATGTGAACAGCGGTGATCGTGCCTGCAAGAAGAGGACCGAGGGAGAGGGGGGGCGGAGGTCAGCTCGAGCCCTCTTCCTCCTCTGTCAGAAATAGACGCGTTCCTGTCAACAACAAAGGAGGGAAGCTGCACGTACCATCGGGGATGACTCGAGCGTCGTTCCTGGGCTCTTAACAAACGCGAAAGATAGAGGGACAAGGTCAGCTCTGCGCGTCAGGCCGTCGATCTTGAGAAGGAGGGTGGCCGCTGTGTTGTCGTGCCCGCCGCCCTCGTTCTCGCACAGAGCCCGAGCTGAAGTGAAAAGAAAGCAGGCGGCTGGACGTACTGGTGCACCAAGCGACCTGCTCTCCCTCAGTGTCTCCGATCGTGTCTCCCTTCTCAGGAGGTCCCCACAGGCAGCTGCGAGGCAGGACGCGAGCGTAGAGGGCGGAGGTCGAGGTCGAAGGAGGGCACGTGCGGGAAGGCGGGATCGGACAGAAGGATCGAGGGGCAGCAAGGAGGAGAAGACGAAGAGGGATGTATGCGGTCAGCCCAGCTCGTTCTCGACCGTCCGGTCATGCGCGAACAAGGGCTCGAGAGGGCAGGCTTGGACTCACAAGTCGTCGTACGCGTTGAGCGAGATCAACCGCGACATCGACGTCTGATTGACGGCAGTGTTCAACGAGGGAGAAGCAGGGTTCGTAGCTGTAGACCATCACACAACAAAGAAAAGAAGGAAAGGATTGTCGTCAGCCTGAGCTTTGTCGGCGAAAAGCAAGCACGTCCCGGCCGGAGGGAGGAGGGCACAGGGACGCCCAGCCTCGCCAAGGGAGGGGGGAAGGACGGGACAAACGTCCGTTCGCGCCGGTAGCGATAACCTGCGCCTGGGCGACACCCGCAGCAGCGACAGCCGAGAGAGCAAGGAACGAGAGCATCGTACGAGTAGGGAAGGGGAGGAGGGGAAGGAAGGAAGGAAGGGAAGAGAGGAAAGAGGGTGGGCGTTTGTTGGCCAGCACAGGCGGGCACCCTCGCCTTTCGTCCTTTGCGAGCTTGGGGCCCGCAGGCAGGGGGGTGACAGGACCGGAGGGGCGACCACCCATCGAAATCGTTTCCTCTGCGCCCTATACGAGATAAGAAGGGTTCCAGTGGTGGCAGAGGGGTCAGACTAGTCGGTCGACCATGTTACTACGCCGCAGGATTGTAGCAGTAGGCATTTCATGCTGAGCCATCCCTCATGCTGAGCCGGCGAGGGCGGAACGATTCGCTGGAAATAGACGCACGAAAAGCAAGGCCCCCCTCCGACTTCGATTTTGCCCCTCCTGCACGGGGTAGCATGTATGTACAGCGGGCACGGACTTCGCCCGCATACAAATCCATAATCTCAAGGATTTCGGAGGTATCTCACTGATAAAGGACTGCCTTCGTAGCAAGTCGGATGATTGAGAAGCTCGACCTCGATCACCTCCACCAACGCGTCCAGCCCGACTTTGACTTTCCCTTCTCTCTCCCCATCCTCACAATCCGCATCTGATCTCATCTAATCGTCCCTTCCCCCAACCTGATCCACACTCCCATACCCCGTCGCAGGCGCATCCCTCGTCGCCGTCACCTTGCTCACCCTCTTTCCCTTTCCCCCCTCGCCCCCGAACACCTTCCTCCCGACCCCCGAGAACCACGCGATTCTCGCCACGGCAGGCATCGCGGTGCCTACGATGTTGCCCCAGAGGAGGATGGTCCATGTGGAGGGGTGGAAGCGGACGGACGGGGGTGCGTAGAGGAGGGTGACGAGGATGTGGGCGACCTGTGTCAGAGGGCAGGGACGTTAGTCGGGATGAGGTGGGAAGAGAGGGAGAGGGAGTGGATGGGGAAACTCACGTCTCCAACTGCTAGAGCACCGAGGTAGCTTCGCAGCACGCGCTCGTGGATCTCAGGATGTCCCTTGAGGACCTTCGCCAACTTCGGGAGAACCAGTGCCGAAAGGGCACCGATGATGCACATGCCTGTTGAACACACACAACCGCCGCGTTCAGCTCTATCTCCTCTTCTGCTGTCATCTCTTTCTTCAGGGACTCACAAGACCCCATCCCACTCGCCACCAAAGCCGCCTTATCCCCCGCCATCCCTCCAGTCGTACGGTCCCCGAACCAGCCAGAGCCGAGGTAGGACTCGTAGAACTTCTTGGGGGCGAGGATGGCGAACGCTGCGCCTGCGAACATACCCGCGGGTTCGGCGAAAGAGAAGGCGAAGGAGTAGATGGGCGGGTAGGGAGTAGACATGTTTGCGAGTGAGTGATGGTTCGACGACGGGGAGGAGGAAGGAGGAGCGAAGGTGTGAGCTTGGGCAGAGATCGGGCGGGGCCGAAGAGCGCGTCATGCTGATGGGTCGAGACTCAACGTGACTGGCTTTCTTTTGTCTTCTGCGAGATGCGGGCTCATCAGATCTGTAGGTGCAATATGCCCATAGTAAAGCAGATCTAGAACCCATCCTCAAACCCAAACTTCATCGGCCAAGCCCCCTTCGTATACCTCTTTGTCCCCTTCTCCCCACTCAACCCCAACAGCTTCTCCAGATCCTCCTCGTCCAGCTCGATCAGCTTCAGGTTATCCTTGATCCTGCTCGCCGTCACGCTCTTTGGCAGCACGACCACCTTCCTCTTCACTGCGAAGGAGATGAGCACGGTCGAGGCGTCGACGCCGTGCTTCTTTGCGATGGCCTGGACGGCGGGGTTCTCTCGGAGGGGCGAGCCAGAGGAACCCAGGGGGGAGTAAGCCTGGACGAGGATGTCGTTGTCCTGGCAGAACTTGACGAGTTGGGGTTGGGGGAGCTCGGGGTGGAGCTCGACTTGGCTGGAGCGCGACGGGCGGAGAGGGAGCAGGAGTCAGCGAGAAAGTAACGGCGAGAGGAGAGAGAAGTGCGGATGTACTTTGCTGCCGGCTTGACCTTTGCGACCTTGAGGAGGTCCTCGAGCTTAGAAACGGACCAGTTGGAGACTCCGATCGCCTTCGCCTTGCCCTTGTGGTACACCTAGAAAGATGAATCAGAGGGCGTGTGCTTGAGTCTCTGATGCGCACATGAGCTGTCGGCGAGGCTGAGACGTACATCTTCGAGCAGAGGGTAGACCTCCTTGTTGACGTCCTTCTCCTCGTCGACATCTCGGGTTCCATCAGCGCTGCGTGAGGCAGAGGAGAGGAGACTGGGTCAGCGAAATGCATCAACTTGAGCGCGCCGACGGTCTGCGACGAGGTACGTACCGGAGGGGGATCATGTCTCCTGCAGCGTTCGGCTTCAGGATGACGGGCCAGCTGGTGATGCAGAGAACAAGGAGTCGTGAGCTGATGGAGAGCGGGCGCTAGGTATGAGGGAGAAGGCGCACTGGAGCAGCAGCAGGTCGACATAGTCGACTCCGAGCTTCTTGAGCGACTCATCGAGCGAGGACTCAAACTTGTCAGGGTGGAAGTTGATGCAGAACACCTGGAGACAACGAAGTGATGAAGGAGCGAAGTGGGTCAGAACTCGATAGACGTGGTGTTGTCCGCTGGGGGGTTGAGCTCGTCGGAGCTGACCTTTGTGGTGATGAAGATCTCGCTTCGAGGCACTCCCGACTCCTTGATGCCCTCTCCGACCTCCTGCTCGTTCTTGTACGCCCACGCACAGTCGAGATGTCTGCGAAGGCAGAAGAGAGCAGAGGAAGCTGGTCAGCGGGCGGGTCGGATCGCATGGGGCTGGACGAGAGTGCGAGCTTCGAGGGTGACAGGACTGACCTGTAGCCGTTCTGGAGAGCGACTTTGACGGCCTCCTTGACTTCTCCCGGCTTTGATTGCCAGGTACCTGTATGGACGAGCAGCGAAGAGCACAGAGGGCAGAGCGGAAGGAAGAGACGATGAGCTCGCTGCAACCTCGGACTCGCGCGACAGACAGTGCGGACGGAGAGGGACGCACCGAGACCGACGGCAGGGATGGAGGCTCCAGTGTTGAGCTTGAACGAAGGAATGGAAGAGGAGGACATGCTGGGCAGACGATGTGGTTGAGGGGAAGTCGAGGGACAACGTGGGAGAGGTCCTACGGACGGCAAACGGCGGTGCCGGCCCGGGTCATCCGCTCAGAGAGCAAGAGGGTCGTGATGACGGGTTGACCGTCCCCTCGTGCAGAGTCATGCAGAAGGATATATCAGAAGATGTGCGTCGCATGAGTCAGCAGGGATGGTAGAAGTTGGTGTAGTTTCAAGGTCGTCATCCTGTCGCGAAAGGCGACATATCGGACATCCCCTGCTTCCGCTGGAATCAGACAGCTGTCGGTCTGGATCCAACGTCCACCTCTTGCCTTCCTTCCTAGCAACCACCATCTCGCTATGTACCAGCGACCCTCTGTGCATTCCGATATCGAGATTGGTCTTCTGGTCAAACTGCTGACTGTCGTTGCTGATCCACCGGAACTCGATCGCGGCTCCGACCGGCTGAAAACAGCTCTCGAGCCCTCTCGTTTCCTCTTCCCTGCTCTCACCCTTCCAACCCTTCTGCTCTTTCTGAACGTTCTGCCAGCATGTCTTCCTCTGTCACCATCGAGTCTGTCAAGGTCCACTACTTTGACATCTGCGGCCGAGCCCAGCCCAGTGCGTCTCTCCCCCTCCTCCTGGCTCGCGAGCTCGAGCTCAAACTCATGCACTGTCCCTCTCTCGTGTCGCTGACCGCCTGCTTTCTTTCGTATGCTCGCGTCTCAGTCTACACCCTCCTCGACGATGCTGGCATCAAGTACGAGATCGAGGCTCTCACACCCGAGGCGCGACCGGCATACAACGCCAAGAAGCACGAGTGAGTCGAGCTCACCAACATCTCCGCCTGTGCTCGTTCGTTGGTTTCGCGCGCTGACTCTCTGCCTTCATTCATCCCTTGCGCTTGATGCGTGATATAGCCTTGATCTGTTCCCGTTCAACCAGCTGCCTGTCGTGACTGTGAACGGGTCGATCGTGCTCGCCCAGCAGGACGCGATCTTGCGGTGGTTCTCGCGTGTCCTCCCCGGTCAGTCGCCGCCGCACGCCGTCAGCTCTGCCTATTTCCTGGCACGCTCGCTGACCGCTTCGCTCACTCGGCTCAATATTTCACAGACCGCCAGCCTACGAACTTCGAGGACGAGACCGTCGTCGACATGCTCGCCTGTTCGTCCCTGCCTCTGATCCAGGCCACCCGACCCGACGTTGCCCCGGATGCTGACCTCATCTTGCGCTCCTCCCTACAGGCGCTCTCGAGGATCTCAACAAGACGTACACGAGCTCTGTCTACGCGCCTGACAACGTCAGTCTCGTCTCTGTGTACTCATCTCCGCCGCTTTCTGTTCCAATCACTGACATGACCAATGTCTCTCGAGTCACAGAAGGAGAAGTTGCTCGATCTCTGCAAGACGACTCTGCCCAAGGTGCTCTCCCAGATCGAGCACCTGTACTCGAAGTCGACCGGAGAGAAGGGAACCCTCGTCGGATCGTGCAAGAACGTACGTGCCTCTTTTTCGCCCTATCTGTCCTGACAGACCATCACTGACCTGGTCGTGATCTCTCTCTTCGCTCGCCTCCCATCTGACGCCGTCCCTTGCTCGTACCCGCACCCGCTTCTTTCGCCCTCAGCCGACCTTCCCGGAATACACCCTCCTCTACCTGCTCTCGTGCTTCCTCGTCCTCCAGCCCTCGGTCCTCTCGTCCTTCCCGCTCCTCACCGCCTTCCACACCAAGATGAACGCCCGAGAGGGGATCACCGGACACAAGTACGAGAAGCTGAATGGAACGTGGGACGGGAACGTCAAAATCTGCGACTAGAGCGGTCAGGGTCATGTCGTACTTCACGTTTGGGGTCCATATAGACGTTAGAGGATGTATAGAACCGCTGTACCGAGCTGGCTGATCGTGAGCGAGAGCATATGCAGCAAAGGCGCTTGAGCAGAAGTGCACGGCGAACCACGAGCTGCGGATGGGGCCCTTGACGACGAGGGGAAGAGGGTTGAGCTCAGGTGACCTTGAACCATCATGACCTCCTTCCTTCCTCCTGTTCATCCTCCCTGGCTCGAAGCGACTTGCCACGCTTCAGACCTCGACGCTCGCCTGTTCTGCCCCTCGAGGGACGAGACAAGTGAGAAGTTGGACTTGTTGCGTGGCATCAGTTGAGCCCAAGGTCAGCTCGTACCCTGTTCCCTCCTCCCATCTCCCGCTTGCGGCCTCGTGTCGTCTCATATCCATCCATCCATCTATCCATTCTTCCATTACGTACTCCACCCGCCGCTTTGTCACGCTCGCTCTCGCCTCTCGTGCCACCTCTTTTCGAGCCAGAAAGGAGAGTGGTGATCAGGATGCAGATGTAGACTGGCATCGCCCCTGTCCCATTCCATCCATCCCTTTCCCACTCCCTTTCTTCCCTTTCTTCCCCTTCCGTCCCTCCCTAGCTGTCGAGCGTAGTGTCAGCGACTTCGATCCCTCAAGATCCGCCAGCCGCTGCCACCTCCGAAGCATCCAGGGACCGACGGCGAGGGAGAACACCACCCTTCGTACGCTTCCTTCCCATCTCTTCCTCCTTCGTCCGCACGAGTCGAGGGGCACTTTGTCCCGCCTTTGTCCTGCCAGCGTACCAGCCTTTGCCTTGCCAGGCAGGTGAGACGGTACATTGTGGATGGTAATGAGGCGTGGCATCGTGCTCCCAACCCTTTTTCCCATCCACCCGTGTCTTTCTCTCCCTTTCTCTTCGCGTTCGTCGCCGGGCGAAGCACTCTTCACCCCGCTCCCTGGTCATATGTGCACCTCCTCCGCCTCTATCAGGCAGGCACGGCGGTGTTGACGTTGGCGTGCGGAGCGCGGTATCGTTTGCTCGTCCCTTTTTTTCTTCTCCGTCCTTCCGGTCGCGAAGCGGACTTTACCACGCCCCCTTGCCCTCGTCTAAACCTCGCTCTGCTTTAGCTAGGCAGCTCGAGGCTTTACATAGAGCGGCGAGTCGTGGTGTGGTATCGTTCGCTCGGCCCTCTTCTTTCCCCCCCATCTTCTTCGTGCGCACGACAGCCGACTGTTTCCACGCCTCGTCTCGATTGATCCGACCCCCTCTTTCCCGATACGGATTGAGGTGGAGGAAACGACGACGCCGAACGGGGCGTGACATCGTCTTGCTCATCATCCGACCTAGCGTCGCGTCCTCTCGCTCGTGATCTCGCACTTCTTTGACTTTCAGTCCGTTCGTCTTTGCCATGAGATGAATCAGCATGACCTTGCATGTCCCTCCAGATCCTTTCTCTGGCAGGATCAAGAAAAGAGAGAGAAAACTCTCGCCTTTCTCAAGATGATCCGAAAGAAAGAGCTCGAAGCGAAAGAAAGACTAGAAAGAGGAAGTAGGGAGTACCGTAGCGGCAGAACCGGAAGAAAGAAGGGTATACGAAGAAGCGAGGCGAGGTAGCAAGGAACGGGAGAAGCAAGGTCAGACTAGGGTGGGTAAGGTAGGTCTACTGCTCCTCCTCGTACTGCTGCTCTCCCTCCATGCCCTCCTCGAGCTCCTGCGAGTACTCCTCCTCGGTTCCGGCAGACTCGTACTGCTGGTACTCGGACACGAGGTCGAGCATGCTGAAGGTGCGCAGGTGACGCAACGAAAGTAGAAGCGGGGTCAGTCAAGCCGTACGAGACTCAAGAAAGAAAGAAAACATGAGAGGGGTGAGGGACTGACTTTGACTCTGCCTCGGTGAACTCCATCTCGTCCATTCCCTCTCCGAGGTACCAGTGCAAGAACGCCTTGCGCCTGTACATGGCCGAGAACTGCGAGTGCGACCGCTTGAACAGCTCCTGGATCGCCGTCGAGTTTCCGATGAACGTCGCGGCCTGCTTGACGCCGACGGGGGGCACGTCGCACACCGAGGAGAGGACCGAGTTCGGGATCCACTCGACGAAGGCCTGCGGAAAGAAATCACAGGGAGACATTATGGGTCAGTGGGCGTAAGAAGGTGAAAGAGTACGAGCAAAGGCATCTGGACTCACTCCCTGGTTCTTCTGTCGGAGGGCGTACGAGGCCTCCTCGACGTCTCGCATCGAGATCTTTGCTCCTCGGAAGATGGTCGCAACGGTGAGCCATCGTCCGTGGGCCGGGTTGGTGGCGGCCATCATCGACTTGGCATCGAACATCTGGGCGGTCAGGTCGGCGATCGAGGTCGTCTGGTAGGCCTGTCCTCCGGGGGCGACGAGCGGAGCGTAACCGGTCATGAAGAAGTGGAGCCGAGGGAACGGGATCATGTTGACGGCGAGCTTTCGGAGGTCCGAGTTGAGCTGTCCCGGGAACCGGAGGGTTGTGGTGATGCCTGCCATGACGCGGGCGATGATCGAGTTGAGGTTCTCGTACGTGGGCGAGCTCGTCTTGAGCGTTCGGACGCAGATGTCGTACAGGGCCTCGTTGTCGATGCAGAACGTCAGGTCAGAGTTCTCGACCAGCTGGTGGAACGAGAGCAGCGCGTTGTACGGCTCGACGACGGTGTCCGACACCTTGGGCGAGGGCAGGACCGAGAAGGTGGCGAGCATTCGGTCGGGGAACTCCTCCTTGACCTTGGACAGCAGGAGCGATCCCATGCCGGATCCGGTTCCTCCTCCGAGAGAGTGCAGGAGCTGGAATCCCTGGAGCAGGTCACATCGCTCCGCCTGGATTCGGAGGACGTCTGTGGAGGGTGAGAAAGAGTTGAGCGTGAGCTTTCCGAGCTCACTCCATCTGGCGAGCGTCATGCGGACCGTAGAGCTCTGGACTGACCAAGGACAGAGTCGACGAGCTCGGCTCCCTCAGTGTCTGAACAGAGAGCATGCGGGAATAGAAGAGCGAGTCAGCACACGAGCTCCGAGTCGAGAGAGGGGCGACGAGGTCGAAGGTTGAGGCACGCACAGTATCCCTAGCGAGCATGGACGAGAGGAGCAGAGGATAAAGTTAGCACTCGAGCATCGCACGTCAAGCTCTCCCACGAATCCGACTGACCTTAGCCCAGTTGTTTCCGGCTGAGAGCGAGCGAGAAAGCGAAGGAAGCGCGTGTCAGACAGGGGAGTTCGAGGTGAAGGCGGAGCTGAGAGGGCGGCTGGTGCTCACCTGCAGAGGATCAAGCGAGACAGCGAGAGCAAGAGTCAGAACGTCAGCAAAGCTATTAACGGAAGTCCAAAACGGGGAAAGAGAGCTCACCTCCGGACTGTCCCGAGATGAAGGTGTCGGGTCGGAAGAGCTGGAGGCGGAGGGAAGGGGGAGATGAGGGGTCGAGTTTCGTGTCAGCTCAGGCTCTCGTTGCGCCGCTAGCTCGCCTCCACAGACCCGCCAGGGCCGAGAGGACAGCTCTGGCAGCTCGCCCTGCTGAATCTACGCGTCGGCCAGGTGTCTCTGAAGAGAGCAGAGGACTCACGTTTCCGAGGGGTCCTGCCTTGATGTTCTCCCCAGTTCCAGGCTCGAGATCAATCTGGATCGACCTCGGAACGTACTTGTTCGCAGACGCTGAGCAGACCAATGTAGAGCGCGAGTCAGCTCGGATGCTCGTATACGCTCGATCGCAGCCGTGACAAGCTGACCGCGCGAGCGAGGCGGGTGTAGCGAGTCGGACGAGGGGAGGGAAGGGGCGAGGTTTGGTGGTCTGGACGTACCCTCGGTGAAGTAGACGGCCGACCTGACCAGCTGCTGCGGGTCCTTGCCAACGTACATTCCAGTGCTAGCACACAACAGCAACCAGAGGCATCCAAGGTAAGCATCTCGCCTCGAAACAGGGCCGGTGAGGCGAGGGCGAGCTCGGGGGCGAGGTGGAGGAAGGTGAGGTTGGGGTGGGGACTCATCTCTTGTCCAGTCCGTGCTCGAGCAGGATGTGGTCCCAGAACGCGGTACCAAGCTGGTTACCAGCCTGTCAGAGTCACATCGCAGGTCGTTCCGAGGCGAGAGAGGACGGGATGGGAGGACGAGGGCGAAAGCAAGAGGACGAAGGAGCGAAGGTGTCAATCTCTCGTCCGCCAGTCCAATTCACAACTCATCCGACCCAGAGACAGTGGAAGCTTTGACGTACCTGACCGACGGACAAGTTGATGATCTCTCGCATGCTGGAGGATTGAGAGGGGTAAAGGGTAACGGAGGGGAGGACGAGAAGGGTGGCGGTTGATGTTGCCTTTCTTCGAGGCCAGGCACGCGGACGAGGTCGAAGCGCGTCCAACCTTTGGGCGAAGCGAGGACGAGCTCGACAGCGACCTGCCTCTTCTGGACGACATGCTGGAAGGTACGCTCGCATGGTGAAGGTACCCTAGCAATACAGTCCCTTACGCGCTGGGCTGTAGGTAACTCGAAACATGAAGATAACGACGCGGAAAAACCGCAAACCCACATCTTCTCCCTCGCTCACGCCTACGTCGAGCTCGCTCACTTCGCGCGCTAATCCAACACTACTCCATCACGCTACACCGTCTCCACATCATAGCAGAAGCTCAGCTTCGGCGGCAGCTTCAGGAAGTCGGAGCTGTAGAAAGCCTGCTGAGCGCGCGCCAAACCGCGAGCAGACCCGGTCAGCTCGACTAGGCATCTACAGAGATCATCCCTCTTCGCCAATCGGGGAGTCTGCGTACCTTGAGAGCATCTCCCTTATAGTGTCGGACGAAGGCAGCGGGCGTGTCGTCTGTACAACCTCCAACGCGCCGGAGGACGTCAGATTCGACCTTTCACATCAACTTGGCCGACGCAGACTCGCATTCGATGACGATACAGAAGCTGAAACGGACAAAACAGAGGAAACAAATCCCTGGGGGTCAGACGCGGTCGACGATCTCAGCGGACTTGGGTCAACGTCGAATGGGGTACTAACCAATCTTCATCCTCCTCTTCCCTCCCTCTCATCGCCCTATGCGAGTACACCTCCATCTCGACCTCATCCGTCTCTTGATGCACCGCTTTGATATACTTTAGCTGGTCAACACAAAGCGCGGCTCGCACCAAGCAGAGATGGCCTCCGTCAGCTCGGATCCGCGCGAGCTCACCCGCCCTCATCGAACGCACCATCTCGTTCCCTCGTCCTTTCTTCGCTTGGAGCTGCGCGTCCCGATAGGTCAGCATAGAGACCATTGCCCACAGAGGCACAAGCAAGGGACTGACGAATACTAAACACACAAACTCCCCTCCCCTCTCCTCAATCGCCTTGGGCAGCTTGAACGTCTCGGACGGCCCCGCCGTCCTGATCGTCTCCAGCACCTCGGACGCGTTCGCGACGGTTTCGGGAGGGAGGAAGTACTCGCAGGGGGTTTGGAAGGTTGGTGATTGGGTTGGGGTCATTGCGGTGGGTGCGTGGTGGAGGAAGGGACAGGTCGAAGCTCATACGAAGGGAGAGACGGAGGGACAGGTGGAGGACGTCAGCTCGTCGGGAGCGGAGAAGCGGCGGGAGAACTGATGCGTGCGCGAGAAGATAAAGGGGAAGAAGGCATGCGTAGGTTTCCAAGACGACGAGGTAGTGACGAAGAGAGAGAAAGCAAGTGAGGTGAGCAAAAGCAAAAAGGGAGGGAGAAGGAGTGTGTTGGGGAAGCGAGAGGATAGGGTATGCGATGGGGGTGGGGGTAAGTCCGAAGCAAACGGAAAGAAACGAGAGAGAGGTACAAGACGTATCCACCTGCAAGAAGAGGAAAGGAGAGTTGTGTAAGGAAGAAGCGATGCGAGTGAGGTGGAGATGCGAAAAGAGATTGGGAAGAAAGGAAAGGAGAGGGCGTGAAAAGAGCGACAGGCGTCAAAGCGGAAGAGAAAGGAGAGAGAGCGGGGAAGTGCGAAGATGACGAAAGTGCAAAGACAGATGACAACGAGAAGAGGAGAGAAAGAGAACGAGAAGACCCATCTAACGAAAACCCTAGAACCTAGCCGGCTTGTGATGTGACGGTGGCTCCATCAACGGCCCACCCGGCCCATAGTTCTTGGACCCGCCTCCACTCCGCTGCTTGACATGCCGACTCTCAACCGCTGTCGAGTGACTGCTGTCGGCCGAGTTGGGTGTCGAAGGCGAGACGGGGATGTACGCGCCTGGACTGGAGTAGCCCGACGCTCCTCCTCCCAGACCTCGCATCTGTGGCGGTGGTGGCAGACCTCCGTCGTCCGAGAGCGCGAAACGCTGCATCGTGTTCGGGCCTGTGAGCGAGCGCGTGGACGACATCTGCGGCGGCGCGACCGAGATTTGGGGTCCGAGCGAGTTGTACGAGGCGTGTCCGTTGGTGAACGGGTTGTTGGCCGAGTGGGGTGGGTCATCAAACCCTTGGTCGAGCATCGCGTCCAGATCGTTGGCATCCACAACTTCGCCGTCCGAGTCGAACGCGACGGCCGAAGGATCGAACGCGATAGGCGGAGGAGGGAATTGGGACGAGTTCTCGTTGTAGTCTCCCATCTGGCCTCCCCACTGGTCCTCCTCGCCGGACGAGAACATCGAGCCCGCGTCGGAGCCGTCGTAGTCGGAGCCGTACTTCGGGTTGAGCCCGTTCGGATCGCGGAGGAGGAAGCTCGGGCCAGAGTCGGGTCCTCCAGGCTGGAAGGCACGCTCCATGCGTTCGAGGTCTCGACGGCGACGCTCCTCTCGCTTGATCCGACGGAGACGAGATCGCTCCCAGTCCTCCCATCGACGAAGCGGAACGGTAGTTGCAACGACCGACTTGTCGTCGTCGTGTCCGTCGCCCTTGAGTTCTCCGACAACTTTTCTGCAAAGGAGGGAAGAGCAGAAAGGCATGATCAGTCGATGAAGAGAACATGAGCGAGATGGAGCATATGACGACTGACCTGGTCTCTCCCCACGAGAAGTCGTCAAAGTGCCAAAACGAGTACACCGGGAGGACAAAGTTCCAAATCGGGAGGGCGAGCAGGTAGATGAACATCCAGCACACGTAGATAAACTTTCCGGTCGTGATCAGGATGAGCACAGCCGGCAGTCCGAGCACGGCGGCGAGGAGGACGAGCGGGATCGCGCTTGTGAAGTCGGTCGGCGGGGTGAGGATCGAGTTGATGATAAGCGCCGCAGTGAGGCAGATGGCGATCGGCAGGGTGACGGTTCCGACGAGATCCATGAAGACGACGAACTGCATCGAAAAGCAGAATGTCCCGCACAAGTTGCGGACCCGGACGAGCTCCATCAGGTTATGGATCGTAGAGTTGATCCATCGCCGACGTTGGGAGAGCAGGACCGAGAAGGTGTCCGGTGCGACGGTCCGGCATCGAGCTTGAGGGCAGAACATCATCTTCCGGTTGGGGAACGTCCGGAGCATGAGCGTGGAGAGGAACCGATCCTCTCCGAGGAGGAGCAGATTCTTTTGGTGGAGGGTCGAGACCTCGCTCTGCGAGTACTCGCGGACAATGTCGGGGAGGGTGATGATTGGGATCCAGTTGTCGTCGTCCATCTTGCGCGACTTGAGCCGGTACATCGAGAAGCATCCGGGCAAACACGTCACTCCACCAAACACAGACTCGAACGCCTTCGACTGATGATGCGAGATGAAGTACTCGTACACTGAATAGGGAGGAAAGAAACCATCAGTGCGTGTCGCAGCCTCACTTCCGACGCAGGACTAGCGCCGACTCACCCTGGATGGCCGTCACCCACGACTGCCGCTTGTTCGCGACTCGAGTCTCTCCACACACTCCCATCACCAGTCGATCATGCTGCATGCAGTTGACGAGATGCTTCATCGACTCGCGGTACACGACCGTGTCGGCGTCGACCTGCGGAAGGACAGAGGCGGAGGAGTCAGCGACGGCCATCATCACTGACTTTCAGTGAACGCTACTGACCATCAAACACGTCTCGAAGAAGTCTGGCGTGACTCCCATCAGAACCTGGATCTTCCTGAAGAGGTCGAAGTCGAGTGGCGACATGCGGTCGTTGTACGTGACGCGAGAGAAGAAGTTCATCAGGATGAGCTGCGAGTCGCGCTTTCCTCTGTTCCCAGGCTTCTTTTCCGACGCCTCGGCAGGCATCCCGCACTTGACGACAACGACCGTCGGGACTCGGTGAACGTCTCGGCCGGTTCCGGCGACTGGAAGGGAGAAAGGCACGGCACCGAAGTCAGCATGTAGCCGCTCAGCTTCAAGAACGATACGTTGACGCACTGTAGTGCCCGGCATAGACCATCGCCCTATTCTCTCTCTTCCTCCCGCTTCCGACGGCGATGTAGCCCATCGGCATCGGGTTCCCAAACCGCTCATCCGCGTCCAGCAGCCCGACGCAGTGGTCCGGCGTCGAGGCCGTCTCTCCGTCTCCGGTGACCATCCCGTCGGCGACGATGAACAGCAGCTTCCTGTTGTCCGAGTAGTTTGTCAACGCGATCGAGTCGCACGTCCCCTTAATCGATTCCCTCGACTCGGAGTAGCACGTGATCAGGCAGACGGTGAACAGCTCGGATCCGATCTGGCTCTGGGACACCAGCGGGGCAGGGACGGCGGGTGCGATCGTCGACTTTCCGTTCGCTCCTCGGACGGGTCGCTTGACGGTCCCGCCTCGCCAGGGGGCGGTTCCCGCTGGGTCGTTGACGGACGTGTTGGCTCCCGAGGGCATGACCATCGGCGAGACGGCCGTCCGACTGAGGTCCTTGGGTGGGAGGATCATGCGCGACGAGAGGAACCAGTTAAACACGCACGCCATGGCGAATCGGATGAGGATGACGCCGAGGATGATGCCGAGCGCAAAGTAGAGAAAGATGGTCGAGATGAAGCATCCGGGCGTGATCTTGTCGATGTGGCCGGCGTAGTACCGGTTGACGAGACAGGGCACGGCTGCTCGAGTCTCTGCTCGGTTGAAGAGGAGCTTGGTAGCGTCCTTTCCGCCCTCTGGGTTGCTGAGCATGGTGCGGATGACCTGGTCGACGGGGTCGTCCTTGATCGGGTCCGGATTGGCCGACATGTAGCCAAACATGTTGAGCACGTTGCCGTCGACGACGAGGAACGTCTTGAGCTTGGACACGTCTGCCCACGAGTAGCCGACCTGGAGGGTCGTGTTCTGGATCTTGAGCTTGTCAAAAGTCGTCCCGTTCATCTCCCCGAGCGGACACGCCTGCAGCTTGCCGGGCTCCGTCGCCGACCCGGTCTTGTCCGACACGCAGAGCGGGTAAGTGGCAAAGCGAGCCTTGGACGCGAGGGCTGGCGAGTTGCAGGAGGGGTAGTCTGAGCTGTGGCGGGTGAAGAGGTTGGTCGTGTCCTGCCCAGACAGGCCCTTCGAGACCTCGTAAAAGTCGACCGACCCAGTGACAGAATTGGAGATGTTGAACACCCATCCGCCGACACCGACAGTCCCTGCGAGACAGAAAGATGTGCGCAAGGGGAGGTCAGCTCGGTTCGCTGCAGGAGCGTCGCGACGTGCGAGCCGAGGCGCGAGCTCCTGTCTGCCTTCCCTCTCAGCTCAGCCCGCCAGCACACCACCTGCAAGAGCTCCGGGCGCGTTCCCAGTTCCATACGAGCCTCCCTAAGGTCTTTTGACTCACCTGGTGTCTTTCCTAGAGGTCTGAGGAACTTTGAGCTCGCACTGTCCTTGCCCGGACAGAGCGCCTTGTCGAGCCCCATGGTGAGGAAGGCGACCGCGCCTCCCATGACGATGCAGATAAAGCAAAGCGTAATCTTCTCCCGCCACGCCTGTCTCGTCGGCGAATCCTTGAACCCACACGCCTGGAGGACGACCGGAGGAGCCCAGAAGGTGACGATGAGCGAGCAGGTCACCCACCAGTCCCACCCTCGCTCGCCTGTCGCGCTCGCGGACGGGGCAGCAGGGAACGACGGCTTGGCTCCTGGTGCGAGAGGGGCTGGCGGTGTGATGAGCGGTGGTTGTGCGACTGATCGTTCTGGACGGGTGAGCGTCTTTCCTCTGCGGAGGGTGGCGGCGCGAGCTCGAGGAGGCGGCGGAGGCGGAGGGTGCGAGGTCGGGATGATGGACGACGACGAGTTCGCCTGCAGGTAGCCAGGACGAGACGACATCTTGACACGAGGAGGACCGGGGATGTGAAGAGACCTATCGGCCTCGGGTAGCTGGTACTAAGGAAGGTCGAAGGCGGACCGGTCCTCGAGGGAGCGCGGAGGGAGGGGTCGTCGGGGACCTTGAGCTCGCGACGAACGACAGACACCAAACGAGCGTGCACAACGAGAGAGCGAAGAAGACAACGAGAGAGACTGAACGCGTCCAGAGAGTGAAGTGAACCAGCTGAGGTCAGTGACCGGTCGTTGGCGGGAGATGCCAGCGAGCTTGACGCGAAAGGAGACGAGCAGAAGGGGAGAGAGGAGGAGGGGGAAGGTGGCCGCACGTACCTCGTCCTTAGCGGCACACGCAAAGCCGGCCAGCGACTACAGACGACAACAGGGGGCAAAGGAGAACCGAGGAAGAGACGAGAGGTAAGAGAGACGTCTCTGCAAGGGAGAACGGGGGAGGTCGGAAGGGGTGGCCTGGGCGTGCGTTGAGGGGAGCTCAGCTCGCCAGCGCCAGCCAGGGAAGCAGGGTCGCCAAAGGCCCTGTCGATCACGCCCGCCGCCGCCGGCCTCTGAGAGAACCCTTGTTCCCTCAAAATCAAAGAAGGTCGCATGCAAAGGTTCATGGTAGTACTTAACAACTGTCCACAATGAATCTCAAGACACGCTCTGCTATAAGATCGCGAAACAGTCCCTTAGGTCACTAGGATCGAGAGGCGGCGCACATGCCCGAGGGCCCCATTTCTCTTTCTCTTTATCCCCTCCTAGGCCCCTGAGAGCACTTTCAGCAGCTCGATACTTTAGGAGCCATGTATAGCTGTCGGTTGAGCCGCTATCGGCCCTCAAGGTCGTCAAGCAAGCCCTTCCCTTGCCCGTTCGCCGTCGGCCTCCGCGAGGAAAAACAACCGACCGTCGTCGTGACGCGTTCATCGTCCGTCCATGTCCGGGGCCCACGACTCGGCTCGACTGGCAGTCTGGCTCAAAAGATGATATGTAGCAGAGCAAGTCCTATCGTATCCGCAGATCCGCTTCAGACTGACTCGGCAAACCCCGCTCGACTCGACATGCTAACCCCACTATCCACACCTCATCCCTCTCCATCACCCCATCCCCTGACCGTCCTTCCTCAACCTATCCATCTCCCATACCTCCCAAACCCATTCCCTCCCCTCAACGCCTCCAACTCATCCCCCCTCGCACACAAACAAAGCACCACCTCCCCGTCCTCTCTCTTCGGCAACAGATACATCAACCCCGGGAACGGCACCATCCTAGGCCGTCTCACCGCGACCGGCTTCCCCAGTCCCAACCCGAAATCGAACGCGTAGCTTCGCTGACCGGCCCATGAGCTGAGGAGGATGTCGCGAGAGAGGTCCGACCCGGAGAAGGTCGAGATGGAGTCCTTGTCTGAGGCGCGGTGGAGGATGGTGGCCAGTTCGCGTGTGAGTTGACCGAGGTTGGAGGTTTCTGGGTCGACGGCGGAGCGGAGTTCGGAGGTGATGGATCCAAGGGAGCGGGTGGAGAGGTCCGAGAGTGACTGGGTCGAGCGAGCGGAGTAGTTGATGTAGCCTGGGTAGTTGGCCGGGATGCCGAGGTATCGGCGGGGGTTGATGGCTCGGCTGAGAGTGCTGGTTGCGGTTGGGGGAAGACGACTGACGCGGATGCGAGCGAAGGACTGCCAGATGAAGGCGGTGAAAACGTCGTCGGTGGAGACGAACGAGGTGCCGGCGGCAAGGTCTTTGGAGGCGGAGGCTTTGAGGTCGGCGAGGGCGGAGCCAGAGAACGAAATGTTGGCCCACGTGATAGGGGAGTCTGGTAGAGGGGCGACTGAATCTGGCTTGGCGTCGTCTACGGCTGGTTCGGCCTTTGTTTTGGTCTGGGTGAGGTATGCTGACTTCGGTCCGGGTTGCCAGCTGTCGTCGAGCAGGGGCACGATCGTTGCCCTCGAGCGGTTGCCGACCTCAATCTCGTCTTCGGTGAGCGAGATGCCACGGCAGGCCTTGTCGAGCAGGTAGGTGATCTGCTCCTGGCCGGCGCCGTCGAGTGCCTGGTGATGGCCGACGATGTTGAGCAGAAGGCCGCCCTCGATCAGGTTCGCCTGGAGCACTAGTACAGCCGACCGGTCCTCTTGTCGCTCACCGGGGAGGACGTTGGCCGCGGAGAGAAGCTCCTCGTCCATCATGCTGACCGGGAAGCTGGCCGCCTCGAGGGCGTGCCAGGTAGGGGCGCCCTCGACATCGCGGAGGTCGCGCACGATGAGCTTTGGGGTCGGGCCGGCCGACCTGATCTTGAACACGCCAGAGTTGCCAGGAGACCTTCCCTCGTTGACAACCTTGCCAGCGACCCAGGGGAAGTGCTTGCTGACGAGGGCGAGGCCATCTTGGAGCTTGGAGATGACCGCGTCGAGCTCTGTTGGGTCGTCGAGCGGGAAGCACCAGATGACCGGGGTGAGGATGTTGAGCCCTTGCTGGCCAAAGATCTCGAGCTCCTCCTCGAGCGCACGAGCAGGCGTATCGAGAGCGGACATGGTTGTCTGGATGATGATGATGGTTGCTGGTCAGACTCGTTGGGTGACTGCATCCCAGGCGTGGATGGCCGTCGAGGTCGACTTGTTACCGGATGGCCGAGCTGAACTGCTCGGACTGCCGGAGCCGAAGGGTTTCTGACGTGGATGATCGAGCCGTTCACGCCATCTGGCCTCGAGATCGTTATACGGTACGCGCCATGAACCTTGATGGAAGTGTGCGATGACCAGATGGAAGCATCAGAAGTAGAAGCCGTCTCAGCCAACCTTCTCTCGCGTGCGCCCTCGTCACGCGCTCGACCCCGTTCCCAAGCCTCTTGCTTCGACTGACCCTCCAACCCACACGTCGCCTTCCCATCTCCCCCTTTGCTCGATGGGACGATGCCCTCCGCGCCATCCTCTCCCTTGACACCCTCTGTGTTTCCTCCTCCTCCTGTGCCGACGTCTGATGGTGCGACCCCGACGCCTACGCACCGACGGAATCGAGCTGGGTCAACGTCTGGAGTGGATCTGACCCCGTACAGGCTGCTGTTGACCTCGCTCGAGGAGAGCTCGGGAGGAGACGAGTTGGGTGGCAAGGAGGGAGAGGTCAAGGGTGCACTGAGAATGCTGTTGGATCATGTCGATGGCCTGGTGAGTCGCCTCTTGAGCTTGGGCGGACAAGGTGGGACGAGCGGAGGAGAGCGAGTCGAAGCCGTCGAGCCGAGGAAGCAGTACGCACACGAGTCCTCGGACTAGCGAGCGCTCTCTGTCAGAGCCCGCTGGCGGACATGTGTCCATACAAGTCCGCAGGACGCGCAGAGTAGGAGCCATGGCAGGGAAGACGAGCTAGAGGACGAGGTCCTCGTGCGAGCTCAAGCTGACGATCCCCCTGGACCTGGCCCTCGCTTGCTTTCTCTCGTCCGACAGACGACTCGACTGCATGCCTCCCTAGCCAAGCAACTCGATACGGAGCACCAGCTCACCATCGCCCGTGAGTCTCACCATCGCCAAAGCGAATAGTGACGAGACCCTTGTTTGAACGTGAGCTCACGCACCCCCTCTGCCTGGTCTGGTGTCCCGCTCTCCCGTCTCGCTAGGCTCGAACCTCGTCATGCAGGAGGCGAACGCAGAGATGCTCGAGGAGGCACTCCGCAGAGGAGGAGAGTTCAGGTCAGTCCAGCCAGCTGTCAAGTGCCAAGACGTCTGCAGAGACGGCGCTGTGTGAGTCCGAGCTCGAGCTCATCCAATCGCTTCCGCCCGTCCCTCTGCTTTTTAGCCACGCCCTGATTGCGCAGACACATCGTCGGTCGGCTCCGCCAACAGCCATCAACACCTCCCAACCCTCGGGCATGCAGTCTGGCCTCGCCTCGCCCGTCCTGATCGAGCGCCGAAGCACCGACCTCGCCACACACCCCGAGGAGACCTCCGCCGCTGCCACGACCTCATCCTCCTCTGGAGGCGGCTGGTTCTCACGCCGCACAAAGTCACAGAAGAACGGCTTCTCGCCCATCCCGCCCTCCATCTCAAACACTCAGCACTCTCCTCCGCTCAACGGCTCATCCTCCTCCTCGCCCCGACGGTCAAACGACATCATGAACTCGCACTTTGCTGCCTCGTCCCAACCCAACCTCGGTCTGGGTATCGGACCGATCTCGCCGAGCTCGCTGTCGAGTCCGTCGACGACCTCGTTTGCGCAGCAGTCGAGCGGGGAGATCATCTCGCTCAAGCAGAGTCTCGCACAGGAGAAGACGCAGAGGATTGCGCTCGGCACAAAGCTGGCGGCACTGCAGGCGAGCAAGGCCGAGCTGGAGGAGGAACTGGAGGGACTGTCCCAGGCGTTGTTTGAGGAGGTGAGTCGCTGGCGACATGTGTGGACAGAGCGGGTGCCGAAGGTGCGGCGGCTTGCTGACAGCGTTTCTCTCCTACGGGACCACGTTCTTTTGGATCGTAAAGGCCAACAAGATGGTCGCTAACGAGCGCCGTGTGCGTCTAGAGAAGGAGGAAGAGGCCGACGAAGCCCGAGGCGAGCGCGACATCCTCCGTCAAACTGTCCGCGTCGTCGAGGAGGACTGTGCTTCTCTTCGCAAGATCGTCGAGTCTCTGGGAGCGCGCGTACCTGAACTCAAGAGCAACTCCGCCGCTTCAAACACGTATGATCTCACCTCCTCGCCCACCCCGTCCACCTCTTCCCTTCCGCCCATTCCCTCGCCCTCCTCTCGCCGACGCGCCGGCACACCAAAGACGCTCCTGCTTTCGCCGACAAGAGGAGCGGCCGACATCATGCTGTCGTCGCCCAGTCCGACCAGTCCGAGCTATCGACGGTCAGGAGGATCTCCAAGGAGCTCAGTCGACGGCGGGTCGGATGGTGGCGGCAGTCCGCGGCGGAAAGGCAAGGGAGTGCTCCCACTCAGTCCGAGGGCGCAGAAGCATGTCGACGCACTGGGAAGGGCCGAGACGAGCGAGGATGAGGGCAAGCGGGCAAGTGCAAGCCCGTCGATTGAGTCGTTGGATCGGCTGATGCTCGGTAGGTCCAACTTCCTCCGTCCCACGCACAGACGATGCACAAACTGACGACGCCTTCGCTGATTCCGCTGGACTAGACATGCGTAAAGACCTCGGCTCGTCAGCACTCGACACACCGAAATCCGCATCGTTTCCCCACTCTCAACCGTCCTCGAATCGATCGCCTTCGCCTTCACCCTCACGTCCAGACGCAGACGCAGCTGCGCCATACCATCTCTCGCCTTCGAACTCGCCACGGCCTCAAATGCAGCAACGAGACAGCGGAAGCGAGGGGAACCCTTGGAGCTAGGTCCCGGCGTGTCTCTTTGTTTGCTTCACTACGACCCAGGACGATCTCAACAACGATTATGTATCATTCCACGCGGCCCAAAGTATCCAAAGGAAAGGGCAAAGTATAGACGGGGCAAGCGAGCAAAAGGGGGCCAGGAGACGCGCGCAAAGGTAGCGGATGAGGCAGACGGAGTCACTCCTACGAGGCTAACTAACTACTCCAAGTCTGACCCTCTTCAGAGACCAAGGTTGAGCCCTCCAAGCAGTCCTCCCAATCCCAATCCGTTCAGCAGTCCAGCTCCTCCAGCAGCCCCAGCAACGTTCGGCACCAGTCCTCCCACAACGGGGATCAACGCTCCCAGAAGCGATCCGACCAGGCCGTTGATGACCGGTCCGACGACAGGGCCGAGGACGGGGATCTGCGAGGTGAGACCAGAGACGATGGCGGTGACGGTGACGAGGATGCCGGTCACGGTGGTGGCGATGGAGGATGCGTCGGGGGTTCCGGAGGGGATGAGCCCGGCGGGGAGGGCGGAGGCGAGGGAGGTGGCGGTGGTGATCTGGAGGGGGTTGAGAAGATGGGCGAGGGAGATGGGTCAGCGAGAGAAGAGAGGTAGGAAGAGATGGCGCAGAAGAGGGGAGATGAGAACGTACAGCCGAGGTGAGCTGTCCGAGGACGTTGACGCCTCCGAGGACACCGAGGGGGGATCCGGAGGTGACCTGGCCGAGGATGCCCTCGACGGTTCCTTGGAGGCCAGAGACGAGCGAGGTCACGTCCGCGACGGAGGCTCGCTTCTCGACGGCGATGGCCTTGGTGTTGGAGGCGACGACGGGGGAGGCGGAGGTGGCGAGGGCTCCAAAGGAGAGGAGGGCGACGAGGCCGGTGGAGAAGGAGGGGAAGATCATTGTGATAGGGTGGGTTAGGTTGGGTTGGTTGGATGTGGGAGTGAAGAGGCAAGGAGGATGTGGTTGATGGTGAAAACGAAAGGTAGGCAGGCGAGATGGCTTTTATAGCGCGAGCAGTCGGCTGGGCGGCTGATGGGATACGAGCTAGCAAAGACAGGAAACGTCGGATGGGGGCAGACGTGTGCGCTTTGGCGACAGATGGTCGGCCGAACGAGGACTGTGATGGTGCGAAGGCGAGAGTAGGCATGTGAGTGGTTCGATCCGACAAAGAGAGGGACGGATGGATCGTCCGAAGTCAGACGATCTGTGAGTTGAGAGGTCAAGGTTCGAGCGTACATCTTGAGTGAGGGAGGCGTTCCCGGACTCGTGATCCTCGCTCGGATCCGCGCAAGATGAGGGAAACTCGAGTTTCATCTCCGCGTCGGCCGCGCGGACAGGTCGAACGGCCTTGATGGTCGAGTCGCCTTTTTCACTGAGTCCCTCTCCCATGGTGTATCTCTACGCTCAAGCATAGCCATACATTACGTGCACGCTGCTGAGCTAGTGCACCAGAGCAGACTGTTTGCAGGCATCCGAAACTTTCGCGACTGGGCCCAGTCGCTGTTGTTCACTTCTCCAATCGGATCTGCGCGAACCGCCGATCGAAACGTGATGGGCCCAGCTGCGCGTCCTCCCCGAGCCTTGTGCGAGTGGCTCGCTCACTTGTTGGGGTGTGGAAACCCTGAGCACGAGCTAGACATGCCGCTGTATGTCCGGTCAAGAACGAGACGCCGCTAGACTAGGCTGATGGCGGCAAAAGCGGAACGACCGGATGCCTAGTCGAAAGGACGCGTTCGCTCTGTCGGTTGGGGATGCTCCCACGACTCGGTCAAAAGCGAACCAAGGGTGAGCTCTGGGAAGAGATGTGAGAGATTTGGAAAGTCCTTGATATCTATCTCCTCCTGATCGTTCTCCTCTCCCTCCGTTCAACGCTGCACTCATCTCTACACCTCCCTCTCCACCTCCCTCTCATCCTCCCTCAGGGCATCCTCGACCAGGCCTTCCACAGCCTTCCTCTCCTCTCCCTTGAGCTCTCCGATCTTGACCTCTGGCGGGACGACCTGCTTCATCGCCACGCTCTCGACCACCTGCGTCGGCTCGGGCGTGTCGCCCTCCTCCGCCACCAGGCCTGTCGCGAGGTCATCAGCGCCTCCGTGCGCAGGAAGGAGCTCGTCGTTGCCGAGTGCGGCGTTGGCGGCTGCTTGCTCGGCGGGGATGGGCTCTTGCGGGGCAAAGACGTCGTGTCCTGGCTCGAGAGGAGCAGCGGGCAACTATGGACCGAGAAAGACGAATCACGAAGTCAGTCTACGTTGGCTTGACCGTTAGAGCGCGAGCTCACACGTACGTCTGTTGTGATCGGCTGGAAGCCATCCTCGATGTATCCCGACGCGATCGATTCGCTCACGAACAGTGGCGTAGGGGTCACCTCCCCGTACTTTGAGATCTCCTCATGGAAGTCGGCGCACGAAAAGTCCCACGTCTTCCTCCATTTGCTGCTCTCGCACTGAGCCCTCGTCCACGGTCGACCGTACGTGAGACTCGAGAAGTGCGAGAACCCAGCGAGAACAGCGAGCAGGACGATTCCGGCGACGACGATTCGGGTCCTTGACTTGAGACGCGAGACAGAGAGGTCAAAGACGACGCAGAGGAGGAGGACCGAGAAGTAGAGTGCTGGGAGGTAGTGGTGGAGGAAGAGCTGGCGTTCCATCAGGAAGAAGGGCGCGTAGTGGAGAGCCCAGGCGAGCAGGAGGAACGAAAGGATCGGGTCGTACGCGACGACGAGGGCTAAAGAGAGAAAGGTGACCAGTATCAGCGCGAAGGTACGAGATGCATCAGTGGATGGGGTGGACGTACGATGATGCAGGTCTCTGAACCCTCGCTTGGCTCGGAGGATGATGAGCCCCCTGACGGCGACGTAGAGGAAGACGGCGGTCGTCGCAGCCCACCAGACGACCGGGTTTCCGATCAGGTAGATCTGCCTGTTGTTCTTGACCCAAAAGTTGATCCCTCGTCGCATGGACGGCCACGAGCCAGGGCGCGAGTCGTACGCGTGTCGGTCGGTGAGGCCAGCGTTGGTCCGCCACATGACCGCGTTCAATTCGGCAAACTTGGACAGGAAGCCGGGCACCTTGTAGTTGACCTTCTCCGACTTCTCGGGCACTGCGGGAGAGGTGCAGATAAGCGGTCAGCTCGGAGCGGGAGGCCTGGGCACGCACCAAGAGTGGACTTACGCTTTGGGTGAGTGTTTGTCTCGACATACCAGAGCGCGTTGTCGATGGTTGGGTTCTTGTTGCACGTCACCTCCTGCTGCTCAAAGCCCCACTCGGGGAGCTTGACCTTGTGCGAGAACAGATAGCAACCAGTGAGGTAGTGGCGCAGTCGGAAGTGGGACCGAAGCGCGCGAAGAGCCTTGCGCGACTTGCGGTCCTGGCCGTGCGAGAGCTCGACGACAAAGATGTCATTGCTGGAAGGTAAGAGGGCGGTCAGATTTGCAGACTTGAGCGCGCTCAACTTGAGGAGGGCGAACTCACGCGTCTCCTGCAAACCCATCAAAGCCGTAACCCGAGATCTCGTTCTGGAAGTCGACCTCGCTGATGGGCGGTCGGACATCGTGACTGTGGAGCCTCTTCTGAGTGATCTTGTGCTGCAGTCGGATCTGAGCGCCCTCGGTGATGAACTGCATCGGCTCGACCTGGTCCCAGTCGGGGTCCGGGACGCCCTCGGCGGTCGTGTTGAGGACGACCCACTCGTTGTTGGTGTCTCGGTGAGGGTACAGCGTGATTTGTTGCTCTGCATGGCAGAACGAGTCGGCGGTAGATATGTCAGTACTCCGTAGAAGATCACAGAGAGTATGGATGGGTACTGACGCTGAGATCCGGTGGGGTAGTTGTGAGCGTGCGAGTGAAGGTACCCTCCCTGCGTGTTGAGGTGTCGGATCGAGATGGTCGATCCGTATGCGACCTCTGCGTACGTGTCCTCCATTCCGTGACCGTGGAGGGTGTGCTGGAACTCTGAGCTCATGAAGCCGTCTCCGTCCCCGGAGCTGTCGAGGACGATAAAGTGGATCTTGAAGATGAACATGTACACCAGCACAGGGATCACGATCAACCCGAACGCGCGGGCCGCAAAGTGTCGGAGCCACAGACGAGGGCTGACGCGAAGGTCTCCGAGCAGCGTCCACAGTTGACCGATCGTGGCGAGTCCGAGGGTGGCGATCGTGAACAGGCCGACCCACTTGCAACTTGCGACGCAGCCGAGCATCGTCCCCGACGCGACGAGCCACCTCCACCATGGCTTGGTGAACGGTCGCTTGGCGTCTTCATTGGTGAAGCGCACAAAGCAGAGCACGGTTCCGGCGGTAAAGAAGAGGAGTGGCGAGTCGAGCAGGATCAGACGCGACTGGGCGGTCAGGGCGTTCTCAAACAGGACGATGAACGCGCCGAGGATCGAGGTAGTGAGCGTGCAGGCGAGTGCACGGAGGGTGAGGTAGGTTGTCGGGACGAGGAGGACGCCGAGCAAGCTGGTGAGCAGCCGCATCGACACGTACGGCACCTCGGACGTGTACTCCCTGAGCGATGAAGGGAGAGATGAAGATGACGAGGTCAGCAGAGACTAGCATGCACCGAGGCTTGTCGGACTCACTTTGCGATGTCCTTGAAGTCTTCTGGTCCCCCCTTGTAGCCTCCGAGCCATGCTGCGAGGGTGATGAGCAGCTTGGCGAGCGGCGGGTGGACGTCCATGAAGAACGTTCGACGGATGTACTGCACACATCGAAGACCGGTCAGCCTCAAGCATGATACGCAACTGAGACGGCTCGTAGAAGGCTGACCTTTGACGCGAACCCTCCAAAGTGAACCTCGTCGAAGCTGGCCGGGCGGGAGAACGGGAGATGGTGAGCTCGAGCTCAACCGACCACTCCTCCGTGCCATGCTGGCTCGTCCGGCGCCTTAGCGTCTCTTGCAGATTGACTCACACTACGCTGGTAGGCTCCGATATCTTGTACAGCCTGACAAAGCACGCGAGGACGACTACCGCTCCGAGGAGGGACCACTCCTTCCTGGTGATGTCTGCTGAGCGGCTGCCCCCGGGTTTGCGAGACGCGCGCAGAGACGACGAGACGAGCGACGGCTCATGACGAGGTTGGAGTAGACGAGCATCCGCGTCGTGCACGGCAGGCACAGTCGGAGCCTGGGGGAGGGGGAAGAACGGCGAGGGCTTGCGAGCCGACATGTTTGGGGGAGAGGGACAGGGGATGAGAACTGGGAGATGGCCAGCGAGACCGCCGGGGTCGGGCTGAAGGGACGAGAGGCGACTTGCGAGCTCGAGGGCGTGTGGGCTATGACTCTACGGAGCTAACTGCGGCTGGGTCGAGTGCTTTGGTTGAGATGACGGTTGGTTGGCCAGCGAAGGAGCGAGAGAGCTGAGCTTCGGCTGAGCTCTCTCTGGCTGTGCGCGGACCTCTCGTCTCGCTGGCTACCATCGCTCGTTCAGCTCAAACTCCCTCCCTCCCCTTCACACAGACAAACTCTAGCAGTACAGGTCTCGCAGCCTCGTCTTGTCCTACCCCCTTCTCCACGGTCCCAGTAAACACACCCGGTAACATGGCTCTCAGTGCGGCAGATCTCCAGAAGGTGAGCCCCCGTCCGGTCCTCCTCAGCTCGGCCGGTCCCTCCATCGTCTCGCGTTGGCACTCGCGGGCCCGCGCTGGCAGAACATAGTGTCGCGAGGCCCGCACATGCTAGCGCCGCGCACTGATGAGCTCGTGCATGCGCTCTCTTGAGCTACACCTTCCCGTGTCTGGGCGGGCGAGCTCTTTTTGGAAGCAGCAGACCCGGGCGCAAGGGCCCGAGGGAAGCCCAGATCTCGCTCGCGTGCCACATAGGCAGCATAGACTTCCAGCGTACGCGCTGCATGTGGCCTCGAGCAGAGCTGCGCCATGTCCCTCGTCATCTTTGCCAGACGAGCAGGGGTGTCTGTGCGTGCTCTGTGAGCTGCGCCATGGCGAGTTCGCTGGCGGAGACTGGTCGAGCTCGGCGCTCCTGTTTCCGACCTCGGTCCAACCCATCTCGCGCTCCCATCTTCCGTTTCACTGACGCGACTGTTTTCTTTGTCTTTCTTGGTTTTAGCGCCACGCCTTGGAAGGTGCTCCTGATCCTTTCCCCAGCCTCACGGACGACGCCCCTCGGTCTACGGTCAACGGTTCCTCGTCCAACGGCGCGCCCTCGGGCTCGTCCTCGTCAAAGAAGGCTCCAAACACCTCGTCGGAGGACGCCTTCCCCTCGCTCGGCCCATCAGCACCCGCACCCGTCCACGCTCGAGCTCCTCCCTCCATCTGGGGAGCCGGAGGAGCTTCCAAGGCGAGGACCGCTCCTGCGCCGGTTGTCCCCAAGGGCGCGATCGACACGCTCTCGCTCGAGGTCGGACCCCAGACCGACAGGGACGGGAAGCTCATCCCGCTCGGAACAATCATGAAGCAGGTCCAGGAGAAGACGGGAGTCGCCGTTGAGGCGTCTACCCAGAAGAAGACTGGCCTCACCACGTTCGTCGTCAAGGGACCCAACGCAAAGGTCGTCGACCAGGCAAAGAAGCTTCTCTCTCAGAGGCTGTCCAAGGTCGTGAGTACAATCGGCTTCAGACCATCTGCTCTAGCGAAGAGCTGATGTCATGACGGCTCGTCTGCAGGTGACCCTTACCGTCGAGGCTCCCGTCTCTACGCTCGGCTCGATCATCGGTCCCAAGGGTACGTCCAGCCAGCCCTGCCTCGACGGCTTGCTCCGAGCTCATCTTTCATCTCGGTCGATCTTGCAGGAACTACGCTCCGACAGATCACCGACAGCACCGGCTGCCGGATCAACATCCCCAAGCGAGAGGATGCGTCGTCTGCGCCTACCCCGGCTGGATCCGACGACGGAGACTCGGACGCTGACGAGGAGGAGCCCGCGGAGCCGACTGTCGAGATCACCATCTCTGGACCCGCTCCTGCCGCTCGAGACGCACAAGCGCAGATCCAGGCGCACGTCGGACAGCGGGTGTCCAAGGGAACGCAGAAGATCAAGGACGTGCCCGCCTCGTACTTCCCGTTCATCGCCCAGCGAGTGCAGGAGCTCGAGGCCGGACGAGAGGTCAGGGTCAACATCCCCCCTCCCGCGATGCTCAAGGCGTTCAAGCTCCAGGCGGAGCAGGCCGAGAACGGCGCTGCCGAGAACGGAGAGGAGACGGCCGTCAACGGGACCACCTCGAAGCGAGACCTCGCCATCATCGTCCACGGAGAGAAGCAAGCCGTCAAGGAGGTTGTCGAGGCGATCCACTCGTTGTACGAGGAGCTCAAGTCGTCGACGACCACGCTCAACATCTCGATCCCAAAGAGGCAGCACCGGTTCCTCGTCGGACCCAACGCCGACGAGATCCTCGGGCAGACCGGTTGCGTCGTCGAGCTCCCCAGCATCGAGGACACGTCGGACCAGGTCATCATCCGAGGACCGACCCAGAACCTGTCGCAGGCTCTCGGGGCTGTCGTCCAAAAGGCCAACGCCGTCGCCGTCGAGTCGCTCGACCTTGCGTCCCTCCACCGATCGCCTTCGAACCCGTTCGACTCGCTCTCGCACTCCAAGGCTCTTCTCCGATACCTCATCAAGGCTGGACAGTTCCGAAAGGTCGCCGAGGCTCACTCGCCCACGCGCATCTTCCCGCCCTTCCCTGCCGCGATCGACGCGAGCGGACAGGTTGTCGTCGAGTTTGTCGGCGAGGACCGCGAGAAGGTGACCGCCGCTAAGAAGGAGATCCAGAAGCTGGCAAAGGCGCTCGGACCTCAGCGCGTCGAGAAGGTTGAGATTGACCACCTCGTCCACCGCTTCCTGATTGGCCGAAAGGGATCAAAGGTTAACCAGTTCCACGCCCAGCACGGCGTCGAGGTCATCTTCCCCCTCGAGTCGCAGGAGTCGTCGACGGTGGTGCTCATCTACGTGCCCGCTGAGGTGGCGGACGAGAAGACGCTCAACGCGCAGGCAAAGGACAAGCTGGCGGTCGTCAAGGACGAGCTGCTCAAGCTCGCAAAGGACGCTGCCGACATCAAGACCTCGACGATCGACGTCGAGTCAAAGTGGCACAAGGTCATCATCGGCACCGGAGGCACCAACCTGAACGCCATCATCGGCGAGGAGAAGCTCGTCTCGGTCAGGGTCGGAGCCGGAAAGAACTCTACCGCCGAGGACGCAGAGACCATCACCATCCGAGGACCGGCGGACGAGGTCGCCCGAGTTGAGAAGGCCATCCTCGAGATTGTGTACGAGGCCAAGAACGACCAGATCATCAACGGACACGTTGTCGAGTTCTCGGTCGACCGAGCCCACGTCGGACACCTCGTCGGATCGTCGGGAGCCGCCATCAACAAGCTCAGAGACGACCTGGGAGTCAAGGTTCAGTTTGACGACGCCGTCGCACCTGCCGAGATCGGGGACAAGAAGAAGAAGGCCGTCCCTACCGGAGGCAAGGCGATCTGCAAGATTACCGGCCGGAAGGAGTCTGTCGCCGCCGCAAAGGTCCGCATCCTCGCCCAGGTCGAGAAGCTCGCCGACGAGACCTCCATCTCGGTCACCATCCCCCGAAAGTTCCACTCTGGACTGATTGGGTCGTCTGGAAAGTACGCGATCCGACTCGAGGAGAAGTACGGCGTCAAGATCACGTTCCCCAAGGCGGACCGGGAGGGATCCGACCAGAAGCCGGACGAGGTCCTCATCCGAGGCGGCAAGAAGGGAGTCGCCTCCGCCAAGGCTGAGCTCGTCGAGGCCGCAGAGTACGAGAAGGAGACCGGACAGACGGTCACCTTCACGATTCCCTCGCGGGCCGTCGCCCGAGTGCTCGGCAAGGCTGGTTCGCAGATCAACGAGATCAAGGAGGAGACCGACACGCAGATCGACGTCGACAAGGCTGACTCGTCCACGCCTACGACTTCGATTACCGTCCGAGGAACCACCAAGGGCATCAAGGCGGCCAAGATTGCCATCCTCGCCGTCGCCGAGACGGTCGGAGAGGAGACGTCCACCACCGTCACCATCGACCACCAGTACCACCGAACCCTCATTGGAGCCGGAGGATCCAGACTGCGAGAGATCATTGTCTCGTGCGGAGGACCCGAGGAGACGCGAGCCCAGGCTGGACTGGTCTCGTTCCCCAAGGGAGACTCGTCGGACGAGGTCCGACTCCGCGGAGAGCCCGCCCTCGTCGAGCGCCTCAAGGCCGAGCTCACAAAGATTGTCGGCGAGCTCAAGGACCGAGTGATCCTCGGAGTTTCTGTGCCCGTCCCGTCGCACGCGTCCAAGATCGGTCGAGGTGGATCTGCGCTGCTCGACCTGCAGAAGAAGACCAACACGACGATCCAGTTCCCCGGAAGCCGGCAGTACGACTCGTTCGGCGCCATCGAGAACGCGTCCGACCTCGCCGACGCTGAGCCAAAGTCGATCGTCAAGGTCGCTGGTTCAAAGTCTGCCGTCGCGGCTGCCATTGAGGAGCTCTCGCAGGTGCCCGAGGGCGCCGCTGCTCGAGCTCCTCGCGAGGCTCAGGGCGAGCAGCTGTCCGAGACGGTCTCTGTCCCCGCCAAGCTCGTCTACCAGATCGTCGGCGACCGAGGCTTCTTCTTCCGAAACCTCCGAAACGCTGGAGTCATTGTCGAGCAGTCTGCTCCCACTCCCTTCAAGCCGGAGACGCCCACGCCGACGCAGAAGTCGAACGGCGCCTCCAACGGCCGAATCGATATCGACGAGGACGAGCACGCGGCGGATGTCGACTACGTCTTCGAGATCTTCCCTCGGTACGCCGGACAGGGCGACGAGACCCACGAGTGGACTCTCAAGTCGAGGAAGCAGGACGCGCTCGACAAGGCCCAGAAGACGATCGCCGATGCGATCAAGGCTGCTGAGGCCGCGTCCCACATCGGAGTGCTTGCTGGTCTTCCTCAGTCCGCCTTGTAAGTCCACCATCCTTCTCACTTTCCCCTACTATCTGCGCCCGACTAACCGCTTATCAACCTACCTACAGCGCCCGTATTGTCGGAACCAAGGGAGCGACCGTGTCCCGTCTGCGCGCCGAGAGCGGAGCCGACATCTTCATCCCCCGAGACGACTCGAACGTTGTCGAGATCACCGGTGGAAAGGACGAGGTCGAGCACGCTCGAGACCTCATTATCGAGATCGTCTCGCGACCGTCGTTCTCCCGATAGACTAGACACTTCTCAAAAAAAGGCGGCTCTCAGGACCGCTCCTCATCTTCCGCTGCTTCGGATCTCTCTTTTGTAACCCCTCTGCTTCTTCCCCACTCTTCCCTAGTAATCTGCATTTCTCTCCTCGCACGTTCTCCCTCGCGTCTTTTTCCTCATCTACAAATCTGGTGTGTTTCGACTCTGATTCAATCAGACATTTGCACGTATTGCCCCCCTTCTGTTCATCCTCCTCTTCTGCGCGAAGACCTTTTCCCAGGGTCCGGATCAGACGTGAGCTGCAACCGAAGCCAGCCTGTCCGAGTGACCGAGCTCAAGACAGAAGATCTGCAGGCGGTGACAGCGCTGATGCTGAAGCTCGACCGACGTTCCAGCATGGGAGATCGGGGCCGGGGGCGGCGCGGTTGGATCCGAGGCCTGTCTGTCCCCCCCGGCCCCCTGCGAGGCGCGAAGACTGACCTGTCGCGCCCCCCTTTGATCCCCGTACACCTGTTGAACGTTACAGAGGGATAGGACACTAGTACCTTGCGGATCAATGGTCACCCGGTACGGTCAACTTGCAGTAGTATCCCTGTCCTCGCTCTCGGCGTCTCCCAACGTTTCAGCTTTGCTCCGACCTCCTTTTCAACTTCCTTTTCCTCTCTCGGAGAAACCCACGTCCATCGGAGCAAGCCCGGACCGAAAGCTAAATTGCTCTGAGTGCCTCCTTCGCGGGGTCACCCCTGTCTCCGTGTCTCGGCGGGGGGAGGAACGTGTATTGAAGCCGGAAGGGCGGGGCAGAGCGAAGGCGGGGAGCGAAATGTCAAAGGGAGAGGGCGAGCATGCTCGACAAGCAAAGGCATCCTCTTCATCCTCTCTTCATCAACCATCATGTCCTCCTCTATTCCCTCTCCCAAGCCGTTCAAGTTTGTGCTCCTCCCTACTCGTCGTCGGTCTAGCTGTCTTGAGGGGATCACCAAGGCGACTGTCGAGGTAGTCGAGCAGGACGAGTCGGACGAGGGAGGGTCGGTCCTCCTCCGTCCGTTCCGAAAGACGTCCATCACCTCGTCCCTCTCCGTGTTTTCGCTCCCGCCAACCTCGACATCCTCGTCGCTCTACTCGCCGTTTGCCGTCTCGCCTGACGAGTACACGTTCGAGTGCACGGACCCGTTCGCGGTCCCAGACCACTCGACGTCGGATGAGACCTTGTTCGCTGCTCCAGCCGCCGCGTCGCCCTCCCCTCCCTCGCTGCCGACCGAGCTCCAATTGGCCGTGCTCTCGTTCTGCGACACCGACACCCTCGCCATCGCAGGACGAGTCAGCCTGGCGTTCCTCGAGATGTCCGCGCCGCTGCTGTACCGGGACGTCGTGATCGAAGGGACGGACCAGCTCGACCGGCTGATGTGCGAGAGGGTGAGCTTTGACTTTCTCGCTTCGCTCGCGTGCGCGTCACTTTGCTGACTTCCTGCCCCTTCTTTTTATCTAGGATTCCACCCATCAACCCCAACTCGATCGATACCTCTCCCTCTCCCAGATCCGGACCTTCACCCTCAAAGAAACCGAATGGATCGTCCGCAAGCCTCACCTTGTCCGCTCCCGCCTCCTCCCCTCCTCGCTCATCTCCCCCTCCCTCGGCCCACCCACCCTCAAGGTCGACACCTTCTCCTTCGCCTTCCCTCCTTACGAAGCACCCGTCGTCCCTTACCCAGCCGACTTTGTCAAAGACCCGCTCAAGACATGCATCGTCAACCTGTGCGAGCAGGTCCTCCGCCTCTTCGACCCGACGCACGTCCATCTCCAAGGGTTCTACCTCACCGTCCCTCCCCGGCACGATGCCATCTTGTCCGTGCCTGTGGTGAGTCTCAACATCCCTTGGAACAACCTCAAGACGATCCGGCTCAAGAACGTGGTGTCGAGTGTGGCGTTGAGGGATTGTGGGTTTGCGCAGAGCGGGAGGAGGTTTGGCCTGGTGGTCGATATGAGGGCGCCGAGTGCAGAGTCGTTCAAGTGGCTGTTGCAGTATGCGGGGGCGGATCTGATTGGGCCGGAGGTGGTGGGTCGGGAAGGGAGGGTGTTCGAGGAGGACGGTGAGGGCGAAGGGAGTGAGGATGAGAGTTTGGATAGTGCCGAGGTGTGGGTGGACACTGAGGAGAGGAAGGAGGAGGTCGTGGAGCATCTGAGGTGTGTAGGCAAGGGGGTGTTGAGTGAGGCGGCGGTGGAGAGGAGGATCAGGAGGATCAAGGTCGAGGTCAGGACGGCGGGGGAGATGTAAGGTGGACGCTGAATGCTGGCGCTGGATCGGATCTGGTGAGTACCTCCTTCTTGTTCGGCATCTCCCCGCAGAGGTAATCTTGTGGGACTGACGTTTGAACATCCGTTCCTACTTCTCCCTCCAGCCCGGTCTTCAGCCGCATGCACGTCTTGTTCAGACCGCCTTCACCGCTCGACCCGCCTTCAAGATTGCTTTCGCACTCGCCAAAGCTCGCCACGTGCTGCTCACCTCTATCATTGAGCAAGCGAGCTGAGGACGGGACGGAGACCGACGGAAGTTTCGTTTACCTTCCCTCCTTCGTGCTGGGAAAGGGCAAGCGGAGGGGTCGACGCGCAGGACTCCTGCACTGGCTCGGACACACTCGACCCACAGCGATGACATGTCGTTCTCTCACTAGCTCTTCGAGGGAGACACGTTCGCAAGCTCGCAAGTGTATCCGGACGATAGCAGTAGCAAGCGTGAGAGTGCCTGACCCTTCGAGGGCGACTGACTGCCTCCTTTCGTCCTCGCCTTCGCGTCTCGCCTCGTTCGCCCTCAACGTCCACGCCCACCATGACCCTTCCTACTGTCGCCGACCTCTACGGCTGGAACCTCTTCCAGTACGACGCCTCAACCCTCCAGTCGCTGCTCTGGCACGCGCATGGTCAGGCGGAGCTGTCCAAGGTGAGTTGAGCGTCCCCATCTCGCCACCACCCAGACAGCTGACCTCACCCCATCTGGTCCTCTCTCCTCCTCCCGCCTTCTCTTCCTGGACCACGACAGAACATGACCGAGGTCTTCAAGACGGGCTCCGGTGGCCACTACCGAGGCACGGGTAGGTTTGGCATCCTCCTCCTGCTCGTCAGGGACCGATACCCCGACTCGCCCGCGCCCATCCTCGACCAGCTGTGGAACGACAAGGGCTTCGACGCCAAGTGGGAGGACATGTCGGTCCTGCTGCATCAGACCAAGCAGTCGAAGGGAGGAGATGAGAAAAAGCCCGAGGGGAAGCAGGATGCGACGACTGGGATGATGGCGGACCTCAAGGAGATCAAGCAGCAGCTCCTGGCGACGTACGTACGACGTCTTTCCGCCTTGATTCGTCCGCACTTTCCCCCTCCTTGACGCACCCTGACGAGATTGTGCCACTTCGACTTCGCCATTGACAGTAAGACTGAGGTCTCTGCGATCCATGCGGAGATGGCCAAGGCCGGCGAGAACAGGTCCGTCCACGCCCGCACGCGTTGACTTCTCCCTTCGCGACTGGGACTGACTCCTCGCCGTCTCATCTTACGCTCGCAGAGAGAAGCTCGAGGCCATCAACAACGATCTCAAATCTACTGCTGTCTCGATCGAGGCTCTTGAAGAATCCCAGCCTGACATCAAGTCCCGAATCATCCCTCGCGAGAAGACAGCGGCGAAGGACGACCCGTTGAGCCTCTCAGGCCTGTGAATCGTCTAGCTACTGTCCGCTTCTTGCGATGAGACAGATCTGACCGACTGTCGTCGCTTCGGTAGCATGGCCGTCCTTCCACGACTCACGAGCCAGGTCAACTTCCTCTACGAAGACTCACACGCCGACCCCCGTCAGCTCAGACATGTGTACGTGGCCTTTGATCGTCGGTCATTGCGCCCCTCGACTGAACGCTCACCGTCTGCTCTGTTGTCGACTTGTAGAGTAGAGGCGGCAGCCGACGTCACCGGCTACGCCACTGCCATCAAGAAGGCGGCGGAAACAGCTTACGCCGCACACCCAGCCGAGGCTCCCATCGACATGGTCAACCTGTACTCTGTGATCGGCGAGTTCGTGGTCCCTCCTCCTGCCCTGGAGTATGCGGATAGCACTCCTTCGACTGCCACCATGCCCGGCTCAGAGGCGGCCTGGGAGGACCTTGGAAGACGACCGGACGCGATGGAGAAGTATGCGGGCATCCCGTCTCAGTGAGTTACCGGATGTTTTCTCTTTCTATCCATGTCAAGTCATTCGAAGCACATGTCATCCTCTCGCGCTTGTACCGACTATCTGGATGTCTGTGCAGGTCTCAGCGAGCGGTCATGAAGTTCGCGGCAGCTTTCCTCGACAAGGGAGGGGAGGAAGGCGTGCATGTGAAGCAGATCGCCGATGGACTGCCCGGCTTCTCTGTCGATGCCGTCAAGTAAGTCTGGTCATCTGAAGCAGAGGGCCAGGATGGCTGGAGCGCTGACGTCTATCTTTCCGATTGATCTGCAGCGCCGCGATCGAGTCGCTCCTCGACGAGGGACTCCTTTACGGCACTACCGACGAGAAGCACGTTCTTCCCGCCTACTAGTCGATGTCTACTTAGCCTTTCAACGATCCCTCTTTTGTCACTTCGCTTCGATCCATGCCTCCCTTTCACGTCATCTCATCCGAAGACGACGGTATGGGCCGCTTGAGATCTCGCTCCCCGGCTCTCACATCACATCGTCCTCCGCCTTGATGTCCACCTGCCCCATCCCTCCCTTCTCGTCCTTCTCTCTTCCTTTGCTACGACCGTGCTCGCGTCGGACCTGCTTGTCGACCTCCTCGGGATCGGACCAGTCCGACTCTGACGCCGTCGTCCAGTGGGGCCACGGCTGCTGCTGCTGCTGCGACTGCTGAGGAGTATCGGCGGGACCGGCGGTAACTTGAGTCGCAGTGGAACTGCTGCAAGAGAGCGCAGAGCATCAGTCCACTTGTCAGGCGAGGATCACACTCAGAGCGACTCACCTTGCCTGCCCGTTCCCACCTTCAGCGTTCCTCCTCTCTTCCTCCCTCCCCATCTCCCTTCTCCTCCTCTCAAACGCCTCGTACATGTCCTCGAGCGTGAACGAGAACCCCTTCTCCCTCCACAGCTCTTCGAGGAGGGGCGCCGGCGCATCCGGCCAGCGATCCCTCACGATCAGATAGACAAGCGAGCCGGCTGAGGCGGTGGTGTAGCGGTCGCCGAAGAGGGTCTGACGAGCGGTAGCGAGCCGAGCGGACCAAAATTTGATGGGAAGGGAGTGATTGAAGGGTTAAGGAAGGAGGACAGGTAATGGGGAACGGGCGGACGGACCATGTCCCTTCCTTGCGCGTGCCACAGCAAAGCCTGGAGCGTGGGGGCGTCGAACGTGAGCAGGATGTACGCGTATAAATCTGCTGCTGTAGGAGCGTAGGGTGTCATGCTTGGTCTGGGTGGGTGTCGAGGGCGAGAAGGCACTGGAAGGACGGGAGGAAAGAAGGAGACGTCAGCTGAGAGTAAGGTCGGATCTGGACAGGGGAAGAAGAGGGGGTTACTCACCTTTCTGTCCTGGTCGTACGCTATCAGCGGCGAGGTCGCGCACACCCGGGCTTACGTGTAAGACGAGATGGGACGAGGAAACGTACATCGCATCGTGATCCAG
This sequence comes from Mrakia hoshinonis, assembly GCA_036245725.1. Lineage (NCBI taxonomy): Eukaryota > Fungi > Basidiomycota > Tremellomycetes > Cystofilobasidiales > Mrakiaceae > Mrakia > Mrakia hoshinonis. Next base: position 114,230 of record BTPH01000104.1, read on the forward strand.
AGATGGTTGAGGTTTTAGAACCACTCCCCGTCGTTGACCTTCCCTGGGAAGGCTGACCCTCCGCCGATCTCGGTCCACTGGTCGGCGTATCCGATGAGCTCCTTAGCAAGTCGTTCGGCGTCCGAGAGTCCACCGGCCGGAGGAAGAGGAACGCTGGTAGCGATGGCGGAGCCGGGCTTGTCGGCGTTGCTCTTCTTGGGGACGCTGTCTCGACAGAAAGGCACAAAAGGCTCGTCAGTGACTGACCTACTGAGAAAGTGAAGGAAGAGCACTCACAAATTGGCTCGGATGGAGTCATCCGGTTCCCTCCCCGGCTGCTCCTCTGCTTCTTCACCCGACAGTCCCAGCAGCTCCGCCTTTCGTCCCTTCAGCACTCCCATCGGGCCCATACCGCCATTGCGGACATCCCTCCGGATCCTTGTCTCCTGGAGCAGCCTCTGTAGATCCTCCTTTGTCGCGCCCAGCCCCTTTCCATCCCACAGCCTCTCGAGCAGCGGCGCCGGCGAGTGCGGGTAGCGGTCTCGCACAAGCAGGAGGACGAGGCCGAAGAGTGTCGCAGAGGAGTGGTCGGAGGGTTGGTCTGGGTTCTGAAAAAGGGAAGAAGATCGTCAGCGCCAGGTCGGAGAGGGGCGAGCTAAGGGACGCTTGCGCGAGCTCACCTTCACAAGCGCATCACGCCCGAGGATGGGCCACACGAGCGCCTGCAACACGGCAAAGTCGTACTGGAAAAGGAGCAAGGCGTAGAGGTCTGCGACAGTAGGGAGGGTCATGATGGAAGGTGACAGTGTTGGTGGGTGTAGTGGGCTGAGAATGCAGAGCAAACGCACAAAAAGGAACGAACATATTCAGCCCTTTTCCTCCTCGTCAGCTCTACAAGCGCTGACCTGATGCGTCCCTACATCGTCCACTATTTCGGCGGCGTCTTGAGAGTCATGATCTATATCCGGCAGGAGCCAGAGAAAGTCAGCTCGGGTCCGGAAGATTCGGCCGGTCGAAGCTGGGCGCAGGGAAACTCACGACGGGGTAGTGGTCCGAGATGTAGATCCCGTGCTCGATCCTGACGCTCTGGACTCGCGAGAGAAAGCGGTTCGAGACGATGAAGGTGTCGAGGCTGACAGGGGAGGGGGGAGGTCAGCGTGAGCCGGAGGCCAAGCAGAGGAACAGGGGGCAACTGACCGAGAGCCCTGTCCTCTCAGAACGTCTGCGGAGTATTAAGATTGGCTGATCAGTCAGAGACTCGATATATACGTTTGCAAGTGATGCACTGACTTTGTCCGTCGAACCCGTCTCTCCGCGTGAACCGCTTCCACGCCTGTGGCGATGCTGCGACCGCGGGCGTAAACGGATGCAGATGCGCATAGGCGTCCGACAACCTCCTTGCGCCTTTGACATCAGGGTTCAAGATACCTTGCATGGCCTCGAGCTCGTCACTATTGAGACCAAAGACCGAGACGATCAGAACCGTTTTGAAAGGTGATGTGAGAGGCGAGACACGCACTGAGTGTAGTTACCAGTCTGGACGTGGTCGGGGATGACGGGAAGAGGTGAGGAAAGCGCATCGAGACGGACGTTAATATCGCCACCCCTGCATACAGCAAGAGGAAAGTACGGTCAGTTAGCAGGTGTCGAAAGGGGGTACTATCGCTTCGACGTACCAAATGACGGGCCTGCAAAGTCGGACGAAAAAGGGATCAGCTTCCGCAGAAAGAAGGAAGACCAACATGAAGCAAGACTCACTTTTGCTTGTCAACATGCCGCAGAACGTGGTCCACATCGCGAAGATAGTCGAGCTTCCTGCCGAGGTTCTGACACGACGGGCAGGGACGAATCAACGTCAGCTTTCAGCGATAAGAACCCAGAAAGTACTAGAAGCAGCTCACCTTGATCCCCTCGACCGAGTGACCTGCGTAGGGCGCGTAAGAGTTGAAGACGACAAACTAGACCAGGTCAAGAGATAAAAATGTTAGCGGCGGCCTGAGCTTGCAGGGCGAGTGCGAAGAGGCGGCTCACGTCCTTGAACTCTAGCACGACCAGCCTGCAGCGCAAATTCGAATAGCCGTGAGCGAAAGAGATTCAGATACGACGTAGAACTCTGACAGCAGACGTACCTCCCTGCCAGCGTCCTCGGCATCGTCTGGTCTTCCCCCCTCAACACGTTCACCGGCTCCTCCTTACAGAACGTCACGCAGCCCCACTGGTTGATCGGTCTCTGCACCAGTTCAAGGCGGTGCCCGAGTTCGTCAGCTCGACAGGTACAGACGAGGACTCGGGCAACAAAGGACGAGGGACTGACCTCGCTCCGGTCCCAGTAGCTCCTGTACCCCATCGCAGCGAACCTGGGATCCTCCTTCTCTCGTCGAGGCGTCTTGTGCTCCTGGAGCATCAGAAAGTCGGGTTGTGTCCGGGCGAGGAGGGACCAGAACTGCCATGTCGGGACGTCGAGGTCAGCTCGAGCGAGAGGAGAGCGAGAGGGTGCGAGCTCAAGCTCACCGCTTCCTCATGCGCTCCCGTCGACGCCTGCCGGAGCCCGTTGACGTTGAACGTCATGAACGTCGGTGGTCGAGGCGCGTTCGGATCCTGGTTTCGTCTGTTTTTGAAGCTGGAGAAGAAGCGCTTGTGGGTAGGCGGCTTGCAAGAGGATGATCCTGGCAGAGGAGGAGGTTGAGCTCGCGAGCTTGCTCCTCCTCCAGCGGGTCGCCCGCTGTGCTTGCCTTTGCGGTCTGGCTGAGGAGCACGTTGACGGGGCATCGCGGTAGACGAGTAAAGCGTGTTTGGAAAGGACGAGACGAGTCGGGCGGGCGTCCGAACGAGCAGTGATCCCATCAAGGGAGAGTCGAGGGTGAGGGGCAAGACGCGAGGCCAAAGTCAAAGCGAACGTCATGTCCGGACAGCTCAATCTTATCTTCGACAGACTCTCCAGACGAAGGCCAGGTTGCGGAGAAACGTATGTCATCAACGCTCGCACAGGCCGAGACGCGGTAGAGATCGAAAAAAGGGACGAGAAGGCCGGAGCCGGTGGCCAGGCGAGTGAGCGAGCGACCAGAGGTTGCGGCAGTGTGAGGCCGTGGCTCTACTTCTTCATGCCCATAGCGTCCTTGCCTGTGCGAGCAGGGAAGAAGGGTAAAAGCAAGGTCAGATCATGGACAGCAGATCTGAGAGAGGGAACGGAGCGCTTTACTAACCGGCATCCATCACACCCTGGGCGACTCCGGAGGCCGTGTTGACAGCAGACCCAGCGGTGTTCTGCGCCTCGCCCATAAGCCCGGGGGCGTTCTGGTTCTGGTTTCCGCTGACGGTGTCGCCGGCCTGGCGGAGAAGGAAAGGCAAGATGCAGGGGCGGAAGCGGCGCAAACGCGAGAGGAACGGATCAGCACTTGCTTTGAAGACGGGCGAGATGCAAAAGAGAGGTGTGACTCACTTGCTGAGTGTACGACTTCTGTGCTCGGGAACGGGAAAGACACAAGGGACGGAAGGTGAAGTCAGCTCCGCCGGTCAACATGATCACGTGCCAACCACCCCACTCGACGATAGACGCACCATCGACTCAGGCTGCAGAGTCGAAGCTGCCGAATCCATCGTACCCTTGACGGCTATAGTCAGACAAGCCAAGGGCGTCAGAGTCGGACGAGGAGAAGCGAGAAAACGGGGTCCGATGGAACTCACTGTCGACGGCCTGCTGAGCGTAGCTGAGCCATCTCCCGCGCCACCATCGCAACGTCGTCAGTCACGTTCCCTTATCAAAGTCGCAACGACACTTCTGACGTACCTCTTCTCGGACTCGGGCATGGCGGCAGCCTTCGCCTTGTCGGTCATCGCTGAAGAGGTGGAAGATGGAAGAGGCGTCAGCTCGGGATCCGTCCGCCCGTCTTCCAGATCTCCCTTCACGTCAGAGAAGAGGACGACTCACACTCTCGTCCAGTGTCAGCCATGTTGATGTCTTGTTCTTTGGTTGTGGTGTGGGTAGGTTTGGTTGTGGGTCGCGTGAGCAAGTGGTGGTCTGGAGGCAACTGGCAACGACTCGCACCCCAACGGAAGCTCGCTCCCGTCTCAAACTCCGCCCCTCGACGTCACACTCGAACGCGGTCGGCGGATCTCAACGAAGCCCGATAGGCCGGGACAAGAGGAACGACTGACATGAGATCTCGGACTGACTGACAGATAAACACCCTTTCCCCTCTCCCCTGCTTCGTTTAGCGCCGCTGCTGGAGATCCACCTCCTCCCAGTCCTCGTACGTTCCTCTCCCACCACCTCTCCCATCCCGGCGATCGTCGTGCCCGTACCCGTACGCCAACGGCTCAGGCTCGTAGCCCCCGTCGTAACCGCCATCAAACTTTTCCTTCGTGTCCTCCTCGAACGAAAGGCGGTCGTCGTCCTCGGCATCAAAGTGGCGCACCGACGGGTCGTAAGGGTTCTTCATCGAGTGATGCGATCTCGAGCGGCTCGCTGCTCGGTGGGGCGTGGGTGGCAGAGGAAGCTGTTTGCTGAGATGATGGTGCGAGACGAGCGGGAGGAGGGCGGCAACGGCGGATTGGAGGGAGAGGATCGAGGTACGGTATCTGTGGCCGAACAGATATGAGATGAATCAGTACACCGATATTGTAGCAGATGGGAAGGAATAGTTCGAGGACTCACGCGAGCTGCTCCTTGTAGTACTCGTCCAGCTCGGCACGCTTCTTGGCCGACCCGGACTTGTGGACCTTCCAGAGGCAGACGACCAGAAGCACGATCGCTGGAAATAGCGCGAGGGAAAATTCCGGTCAGTTAAGTGATTGCGAGTCGAAGCGAGATAAGGCAGAGACTCACTGATCACAATCACGAGCGCTACGACCGCATAGCCCCACGCACCGACCCTCAAGGGCGCCTCAGGAGGAGCAACGCACATCATCTGCGCGTTACAGTTGTACTGATACGGAAAGGCGAGTTCATGCTCAGCTGAAGTCGTTTGATGCCGAAGAGAGGGAAATTTGACTCACCGATTCGCACTCCTTGTCCGCCACACACCTCTCCCCATCCTGCTTCGCCTGCAGACACACCGCCCTCGTCGCGTCGCAGTATAGACCCGGTCCGATGCAGTTGTCTCTTGAGACGACGTTCGTGAAGGCGACGTTGGCAGGCGTGTAGCCGACGTAGACGGTCTCGTCCGTCTGGCACGGTTGATTCAGGGTGATGTTGGCGGCGCTGCAAGGCAAGAAAGGGGAGGTGAGATCAGCAAGGCAGTCGGTCCGATACGGACGAGCAAAGAATAGAGGGGGGCAAATCCAGGTTTCCACGTACGTGCAGATCCCGCGTAGACAGATCGAGTTAAGCGTCCGAGGCATGCCCGCGGTGGCGTTGAACTCGACTTGGGCGGTTGATCCTGCGTGATAGGTGGCCGCGCCCGAGGAAGAGAAGAAGGGTGAAAGTAGAGGAGGGGGCTGGCACTGGTCTGGAGGAAAGAGCAGCGAGGTGCGTCAGGTGGGTGACGAGCGTAAGCGGAGCGGGAGAAGGAACGAACCATCTCGGTTCAGCTGACAGATACCTCCTATAGGAATGAGCGGCAGACAGCCAGACTCCTCGTCGCTAAGTAGGGATGATAGCAAAAAGCGCTGGTCAGCTTAGCTTCACGGTTCTTCCCCTGGCGGAGGTGGAACTCACGGACAATACTGCCCGGTCGCACACATCGGCGGCAACAACTCGCCAGGCCCGAACCCGAACGGGAACTCGTCCGAACGACACTGCTTCGGAAGACATGTGTTCGTGCCCGCGCAATCTGATCAAGAGAGGTAGACGAAAGTCAGGTCAGCTTGATGAGTGCAGAGGGCCAGAGACGAGACAGTCGACTCACAGCCTCTGGCGTCGCAGTCGTCTATGAACGCATGCGTGTTGTGGTCCAGTCGGTTGTTGGAGACCGAGCAGTTGGATCCAAGAGGACCATTGCCAGCGAGGACCGAGGTGGAGAGTAGGGCGAAGCTGAGTAGGCTGAGAAAGAGCGGTGAGACAGCACCGCGCAAGCTGGCTCGAGGAAGCATATGGCTCGGAGAAGGTAGAGAAGAGTTGCAGAGGGATCCAGAAGAGCTGGCGAGGGTGAGAGCGCGAGCAGGAGGCAAGGGGCTGAGCTGGTCCGATTGGTAACGTGGCTGGCTGGTCGGAGGGATGAGAGCGAGCGAGGTGGCTGCCGCGACCGCCAGCCCCGAGGACGACGTTGACTTGTGTCGAAGTAGCGCCGTCGCGGCGGTGACTAAGACCGTTGAGCCCTTCGCGTCCTGACAAGACTGCCCAGAGGCGGGTGCATCGCGTCGCGTCCAACCTTGCATCTCCTGACCCTGATACGTACCGCATTAGATCTATCTCGCCCCTCCGTCCTCTTCCTCAACAACCTGGTTCCCTTTTGTCCTTCCCATCCCACTTGCGATCCCGCAGTACCGCTGATCGTGATAGACCAGCGGCAGGCCAAAATCGTCCGCCCCTTTCACCACCCCATCTTCGCTACAGTCCTCCATCCTGACCACCTCGGCGATGTACAGCTCCGACGTGGCCTCTCCTCCTGCATCTCCAAGGGCAGCCTTCGTTTCTGGCAGGACGAGGGAGCCGATCCCAAACCCGACGCCCTCGAGACCCTCCTTTGAAAGTGGGATCGAGCCGAGAATCCGACACGAGACAGCCCCGACACACCCTTGCAGGATAGGAAGACCTTCTTGGGAGGTGCGATGGGGGAAGAGGGTGAAGGGCGTCTCCTGATTTGGGTTGGACGCGGACAGGGCCGGGAGGGCTTTGGCGAAGGCTGATGCGAGGGGCGTTTGGGAGGACGACAGGTAGTGCAGGATGATGTTTGGAGGTGCAGGCGAGGAGGACGAGGGTTCTGATGATGATTTTGGTGGAGGTACGAGGGCTGAAGCGAGTCTTGAGGGCAGTCGGAGCGAGAAGGCGAGCAGAGGGAGCGGGGCCAGGGCGATGGACGTGAGCGACGACAGCGTAGCGCCGTGGAAGTGAGGGTGAGGGGAAGAGATCGATACAGTGGCTACTGATACAGGCTTCCATTTGGAAGGACATCGTTGAGGAAGCAACTCAGCATCTGATCTCGGACAGGAGGCCAGGAAGAATCGAGGCTAAAGGACGATGAGCTCACCTGAGGGACCCGTCGCATGAGCGCCTTGAGTGAGCTCGCCAAAGCGGCAGCAGTCGGAGTCGGGTTGGCCATGTCTCGATAGAAGATCGTATATGAAGGCTGGGTATGCAGCCGAGCGACCGACTTCTTGTAGGTTGCTGGTGAGAGGTTGAGGTAACCTCGGGCTGAACTCGTTGAGCTCGAGGGCTCCTCCAACCGCGACTGTCTTCACAACCTCACCTCGCCATCCAGCCGCAACCTACGAGCCATGTCGCGCACTGAAGCTCAGCTTCGACCCTTCCTGGGCAGCAACGTGCGGGCGCTGAACGTCGCGACTGGCCTGCTGTCCCAGCTGATGGACCGGACGGGACCCAACAAGGCGCACACGCTCGACCCAAACGGACGCATGGCCCTCCCAGCCATCGCAGCCCTGCTCGCATGCGAAAAGTGAGCTATAGACTCAGCTTATGTGAGTATGGTCACGGAGCTGACCATGTCTTCTCTCTTAGGCTTCAGATCCAGGACCTCGACCAGCTGACCGCCCAGCGGAACTCGCACGTCTCGTCCAAACACTTCTTGAACGCACTCCAGGTCTCTCGCTTTGCCATCGCAGCCTCGAACTCGTCCTCACATCCGAACTCGCCCGCAAATGCACGCACACCAACTCGTGGCGCGCCAGGAGGGGCTCGCACGCCGACGCGGTCGTCCCCGGCGCACGCGAGCGCAAGCAAGCGACGAGGCGCGACCGTCTCGTTCTACAAGCTGGGCAAGGAGACGCTCGAGGACGAGGATCTGCCGCAGAAGGTGGTTGAGTGGGCAGAGACGGTCAAGCAGAGACTCAGGGAGGAGGAGGGCGTGCAGAGGATGGTCGACCTCGATGGGGAGGACGAGATGAGGGGCATCTGGGCATGGGTCTGCCAGGCTTGGGGGGTGAGTGGCTACTATCCCCTATGATCAATCTCTTCTGGTGTCAGCTGACGGTGATTCTCCTTCATCCAGATCAAATCCACCTCCTCGCCATCCTCCCGCCTCCTTCGTCTCCTCGAGACTCACCTGTCCGACCTCCCGGACAAAATCTCTGCCGCTTCTCCCCATCCGCCACTAGTGACTTCCAAACCCAAGCCCACGACCCCTTCCTCCTCATCGCGACCTACTCGAGCCAACGCCACCGCCTCCACCTCTCAGCCCACGACACCTACCAAAGCATCCGCTTCCTCACCTACCGAACCCTCCGCCCTCTCACCAACCAAGACCACCACCGCAACCACACCGACTAAGTCCGCCCAACCACCATCGACCCCCACCTCCTCCCGCTCCGCCCTCATCCGCACACCTACCAAACCCTCACCCGCCCCCACCGCCACCCCAAGCTCAACGCACACCTCCCGCTCCGCCGCCTCCCAATCCCACGCCCACACTCCCTCCGGCCAAGGCTCCCCGCTGAAACGCCAACTTCGACGCGACTCCCCTCCTGCCACGGCCGGTGAGCGCACGCCCACCCAACGAACGCCCACTCGGTCGGCCGCAGCAAAGCGGAAGTACGTCGAGGAGTCTGATGAGGGGAGTGGGTCGGACGACGAGATGGCTTTGGGGAGTGGGAGGAAGGTGGGGGGGACGATGTTGGAGAAGGGGAAGGGGAGGGCGACGCCGGTTTCGACGCCGAAGGCCAAGCCCAAGAAGGTGTCTGCGGGTGCGGGCAGGAGGTACAAGTCGTACATCGATGGAGTCGGCGGAGGGGAAGAGGCTGTTGAACGAGGATGGAAGAGATACCTGGCTGTGAGTCACGCTATGGCGCGTGTTCTTGACTGTTGTTCCCTGCTGCGCTGACTAGTCGGTTGATCTTGTGTGTGGCGGAACAGTGGCGGGAGGTCCATCTCCAAGCTCTGATCACCCGAGAAGCGTCGGCATCAGCCGGCGAGGGTGGGATGGACATCGACGTCGATGCCGCTATGACTTGAGTGATCAGCAGGCTAGATCTTTCTTTGCGGCGATGGTCGTGGGACAGATCATGTTCCCCGTTCGTCTCTCTCTTTTGCTTTCTCTCGATGCTCATGTCGTGATGATCAAAGTGAACCTCCATGCTCGATAAACAAAGAAGTCCGGCCCGGAGAAGGGAGAAAGGGAGAGAGAAAGAAAGTGGGTACAAGGACAACCCAAGCGATGTAGGTAGAGAGAAGGAAGAGACTGGGGCGTGAAGAGGCGTTATGTAAGGAGACAAGAAACATGCGAGTGAAACGAGAAAGAGGCCGATAGCGAAACAAAGGCAACCGAGAGAGCCGCACTAGCGTCTACCTAAGCGGTCTGAGGTCCGGCAGCGAGCACCTCGGGGCTGAGGTCGACCTCGTACTTCTTCATCGCCTGCTGGAACATGCCCGCGAGCTTGGTGACCTCGGACTTGAGTCCGTCCTGCGATGGCCAGGCGGTGAGCGGGTTGAGGATCTCCTTGGGCACGCCCTCGACGGCCTTGGGGATCGAGAGGTTGAAGACCGGGAAGGTCTCGTACTCTGCCTTGGCGAGGGTCCCGTTGTGGATCGCGTCGATGATGGCTCGCGTGTACTTGAGAGGGCATCGCTTGCCGGTTCCGTACTTGCCCGAGCACCATCCGGTGTTGACGAGGTAGCAGTCGGCCTTGGTCTCCCTCATCTTCTGCGCGAGCATCTTGGCGTATCGGGCCGGGTGGAGGACGATGAACGGCTGGCCGTAGCAGGTCGAGAAGGTCGGCGAGGGCTCGAGGATGCCGTCCTCGGTTCCGGGCGTCTTGGAAGTGTATCCAGCGATGAAGTGGTACGACGCCTGCTCGGGCGTGAGCTTGGAGACCGGGGGCAGGACTCCGTACGCGTCGCAGGTGAGGAAGACGAGGTTGGTCGGCTGGTTCTTAGACAGTCCTCCCGGCTTGTGGCCCTCGATGAACTCGATCGGATACGCGCATCGGGTGTTCTCGGTGATGGAGACGTCGTCGTAGTCGGGCTTCCTGTTCTGGGGGTCGTACACGACGTTCTCGAGGATCGATCCGAATCGGATCGCGTTGTAGATCTCGGGCTCCTTCTCCTTGGACAGGTTGATCGTCTTTGCGTAGCATCCGCCCTCGATGTTGAACACTCCCGTGTCGGACCAGACGTGCTCGTCGTCTCCGATCAGCAGTCGCTTGGGGTCGGTCGAGAGCGTCGTCTTTCCGGTTCCCGAGAGACCGAAGAAGAGGGTGACGTCCGACTTCTCGACGCCCTCGTTGGCGGACGAGTGGAGCGAGAGCTGGCCAAACTTGACGGGCTGGATGTAGTGCATGAGCGAGAAGATTCCCTTCTTCATCTCTCCGGCGTACTCTGTTCCGAGGATGACCATCTCCATTCGCTTGAAGTTGATCTCGACAGAGGTCGGCGAGGTCATGCCGGTCGTGAATCGGTTGGCGGGGAACTGGCCGGCGTTGTAGATGGTGAAGTCGGGCTCGCCGTACGTCTCGAGCTCGGCGGCGGTCGGTCGGATGAGCATGTTGTTCATGAACAGCGCATGGTACGCTCGAGAGGCAATCACTCGGACCTTGAGTCGGTACTTGGGATCCCATCCGGCGTATCCGTCGAACACGTCTGGAAGGAGGAGGAGGTCGAGAGGCGGTGAGCTCGTGCCATTGCGCGAGGCCGCAAACAGGGGTCGAAAGACCGATGCTGGCTACTCACAGACATTCTCCCTCGTGTTGAGGTAGTCGATGGCTCGCTCTCGGTTGATCTCAAACGTGTGCTCGCTGGAAGAGAAGAGGAAAGGGAGCAAGGTCAGTCTTTGGTGGGAGCGGGACACAGCTCTGTCGTTCGGCCCCGACTTGTGCCGGGCCGGTCTTCCCTGCGGAGACCCCCCAGGCTCCCAACTCGAGACAGGCAGAGAGGTGCAAAGAGAGAGAGATTCTTTGGACTTACTCCATCTTGATGTTTACTGATCCCCACCAGACGTCGTCCTTTGATGTCTCCTCAAACACGATTCGCTTGTCCTTTGGCGATCGACCCGTCTTCTTGCCCGAGAAGTTGATGAGCGCACCAGTGTCCGAGATGACGGCTCCCTCATTGCGGACAGCGTCCTCGTACAGAGTAGCAACGGGAGCATTGCGCTTCAGGTCTGGTGGATCAGAGAAGGAGGTGAGAGAGAGGGGCGGTGTCAGAGGGCTGGACCGGTCGTAGGCCGGAAGGCTGGAGCGGGGCAGGCACGAGCCACCGGCGGAGAGCGAGAGGCAGACAGCACTCACGGATCTTGTGCCTGAGAGAGCAGAGACGAGAGTGAGGAGAGTACGAGGCCCGAGGTCAGCATGTGTCCTGGAGAGCGACGCGAAGGAAGCCCATCGGCCAGGGTCACACGACAAGAGGACAGCCGCGAGCTCGTCGCCAAATGAGCTCGACAACCTGCCCTCGCCTCGTCAGACCTGTCAGAGAGTTGATGAATGTACGTACATGTCGAACCCAGCTTGTGAGAGCGAGGTGAGCTCATGGCCGATGAACTGGGAGCAGAAGACAGCGAGCAGGGCGGTCAGTGATGCGAGCATGTGACATGACGGGGTAGCCGGGCATGGAGACGCGGGGGACGGAGGGGAGGTAGGCAGCTCACCTTGTAGTCGGTAGACATGTTGGAGAAGGTTGGGAGTTGGGAGATGGGAGTTGGAGAGGAAGTAGAAGAGTGGGGGAAGGTGGGCGTTGTGAGAGAAGAGGACAGCCAGGACAGGGACCTGAAATGCAGCGAAGGAAGCCTGACCGGCCTCACAAGCAGGCAACTCAAGCTGGCCTCTGCGGGGCCGCGAGTCTTTCCGCCTTTCCGGTCGGCTTAAGTCCGACGAACGAACCCCTATCACACTCCCCTTCATCCGTCGGTCCTCGCACCCGACCCTTCCCCTCCCTTCGGACGTCCGCAAACGAGCAGGCGAGATCGGTTACGTTTGGATCGGGACCTGGCAAAAGGGGTCAGCAACCAGGCACGGCTGACCCAGCCTCGTCATGCGCTTCTCGTCGCCTCGATGGACCGCTCTCCTGCTGGCCTGCTTTTATCTTTTGCGGGGGGAAATGAGCACGGGTCATAGATATCTTCCCCAGACCGCGAGTGTATGCGGGGCATCTGTATGTCTGCGTGGAGTCGGCTCAAGTCGCTCGCGGGCGGCTCGAAGTTCTCGCGCCGCGAAAAAGGTCCAGCACGGCGGTCCTCGGGACAAGCGCTGCTCGTGCAGAGCCACAATCTCGGGTCACAGAGAGGGTACCGGATCCGGAGAGACTCAGGCACCTCTGACAAAAAAAACGTACCTTGGGAGAGACGAGGACCGTCATTCGCATCGTATACCAGCCTCTGAAGGCGTATTGGCGAGCACGAGCTTGTCCTCTCAGCGCTCAGCTCGCCTCGCCTGAAAGCTTAAGGTCCGTTCTGGTCTCCCGACATCTGCCGGATCTCCTCCACAACAGTCCTAGGTACTCAGACGTACCTTCCATATCGGAAGACTCTTTCCCACGCTGCTTGCATTTTTTATGCCCTCGCACTCATCTAGGGGCAAAACGGCGTCACTTTCGGAAGCGGGGGTTCCTACAGTCACATTTCGCGCAGTGAATTGATCCGATATCGAGGTGGAGGGCACATCACCGAGCTGCCAAACGCGTTCATTCTCGCGAGAGGCAACGCTGCTTGGCGCACATCTCCGACGAGGCCGTTTCATTCCCTCATTTGTTCCTCTGGCCATCTAACGACGCATGCGAGATAGTTGCAACTCTATCGAGATCTTGAGATGTCAGTGAGCTCCTCTTGTTGGATACGGAAGAGTGCACATCAAGTTTAGCGTCGGCTCGTTCCCTCTCTCGAAACGCCACCAACTCTATCGAATCTCGCGTCCCTCCGACGCGTTCCGTTCGCTTGGTCCCACCCTTGCGTTCCCTTCGAAAAGTCCGCCGCCATCTGACAAGCAGCCCAAGACACTCTGGCACTCAACGACCACCTCACAACAACCCCATCTTCGCTCTCGTTCGTCTCCCGCCTCAGCCGGTCCCCTCAGCTCCTTGTACCCACCTCACTTCCCCTCCCCAATCTCGGTCTCACTCGCTCGCCCAGCGCGTCCCAATCATTCGTCTCCGTTCCCCCACCTCCCGCTCCTACCCCTACCAACCCACCATGTCCGACCTCCCCAAGATCCACATCACCCAGCCATCCGTCTCCTACTCCTCCTCAGCACACACCTCCTCCTCCCCGCGCAAGCTCAACGACTTTCTCAGCCTGCCGACACACACGTCCGTCCTCGCTCGGGAGCGCGAGCGCGAGTCGAGAGGATGGATGTTTGGATGGGTCCTGTTTGGGGTGCTGGTGCTCGGGTACTTTACGTTCCTCAGGGAGGATGACGGGGAGGCATCGTTCTCGCTGTGTGGAGGAGAGGGGAAGGTGAGTTTCAGCGAGCTGAGGGGATCAGACGCGTCCGAAGACCAGGGGGAGCTCGAGCTGACGCTTGACATTCATTTTGGTGCGGCAGGCCTACGCCCTCACGCTCTCCCTGCCGTTTTCGGACCTCAGGACGACGGTTCCTCTGGTCACCGCACCCATCGCACCTCAGCCTGACGCTGGGACGATAGTGAAGCGCGACTTCCTGTCAACGTTCGGACGCGGATGGAGCAAGGAGGAGGACTCGCCGCTCGAGGTCTCGCTCGTCCCGGCTGTCGACGCGGTTTGGAAGGTCGTCGATCATGGCCGATGGACTCTGATGGGAAGACCCACGCATCGAGTTGAGGAGATCGAGGATGAGGAGGTTTGAGGAGTGAGCTTGATGCTCACCCGCTTCATCTGCTCAGACTCGTTGCAACACCCCCATCTAGTCAGTTACCCAGGTTGTATTCCGCTCATCCATAGGCTGGTCCCTCATTTCAAACATGCCTTCGTCCATCCATCTGTCCTTCGCCTGCTCACTTTCCCTCGCTCACTCCATCACCGTCCTTACGTTGTATCCTCTCTGTCTGCCCTTGACCTTTTGCCTTTGTGTACTCTTGCATGACCCTCACACTCCTCTTTGACTCTCCTTACTGCACAAGGTCTGGAGAAAGATACGTTCCATATTACGCTACGCTCCGGGCCACGCTTGAGAGCCGCAAGCTCTCGGTCTCTGCCCCAGACCGGCTTTACTCCTTCTTACCAGGCACTCCTCCAGCGGTCAACACGCTCGGAAGAGGTGCGGCTCCGACGGTGTAGAGCAATCCGATGGCCCCGATGGTGATGGCTCCGATCAAAAGGGTCGTGAGAACGATCAGGACGAAGATCCTGCACACGCGAGAAAGAGAAAGGAACGACGCGTTAGTTTGATCTCGCGAGAGATCAGATATCGCGCCAGAAAGAAGTTACTCACTCGCTGATGTCCTTCTTCTCGCAAGCGACTCCACTCCACTTGACATCCGCTCCGGTCTTCTCGTCGCGTGTGGTTCCACACGAGCAAGTCCAGCACGACTTTCCAGCCCGCTTGGTCTCGCCACACTGTCCCTTCCCTCCACACGCGTTCGTGTACTCCTCGCAGGCGTCCTTGGAGGTGAGGCAGAGCGAGGTGGACCAGACCGTTCCGAGGTACGCAGGGACGGGCGACGAGGTCGGCGCGGGTCGGCCAGTCGAAGAGGACGAGGCTCGTGCGACCGAGGAAGACGACGCCCGAGCGACGGAGGAGGAAGACGCTCGAGCGACGGAAGAGGAGGATGCTCGGGCGGCAGAAGAGTGTGACGCCTTGGCAGACGCGGTCGACTTGACGGAAGACGGGGTCGCGGAGAGGAGGATGGACGATGCGACGGAGGCGAGGGAGGAAGCGGCCGGGTCGGAAGGGATCGGGTCGTGCTTCTTCTGGCGAGCGACGAGGTTGGGCTGTCCAGCGGCGGCGCCGAGGACGTGCGGGAGGGCTCGTCGGCCGGCGGCTTGCGGGTCGGCGGAAGCGGGAGGGAGGAGGATGAGGATGAAGGGGGTCTGGGAGGCAGTCATCTGCAGAGCACAAGAATTAAGGTTGGTCAGCAGCGCTCACCCAAGGGATTCAGATGGCTGCGTGGTTGTGCACTGACCTGAGCGACGGCACCCTTGACGACTCCTGCGGCGGCCTCGTACTCCTCCCCTCCGTACGCGACGCCATCGAGACCCTTGACCTCGAGAGCGTCGAATGTCTCGCCGTCGTCCTTGGAGGGAATCAGACCCTCGGCCCATGACGAGAGGGTCTCAAGCTCCTGCTTGAGGGCTCGAGTCGCCTCTGCACAACCAAGCGAGAGGTCAGCCATAAGAAACGGGAGCGCGCAGACGAGCGGCCGTGGAGCACGCACCGGTCGGGAGCATGTCGAAGATGTCGAGCATGAACTTGGGGAGGTGGACGTCCGAGAGAGCCTTGAGGGCGTGGGAGAGGAAGGTGGACGCCTTGTGGAGGAAGGGCGAGAGGAACTCGGTCGTCGAGGCGAGGGGGTCGAGCACAAACGTCGGCTGCGTCGATGAAGGCGCAAAGTCTGACAAACGAAGAGGGCGAGGTCAATCAGGACAGTCTTTCATGGCCGGCTGACAGCAGCTCAGCGGGTCTGCTTTCGTGACTGCAGAGTCTGGCTGCACCGACAGCAGAGACGCTGCGTGCAGAGAGGGGACGCTCAACGCCGAAGCCTCTGTCGCGAGCTGAGCTGAACCCCGGGACAGCCACAGCAGAATGACGAAGCATCGAACGTCATATGTACACCATACTGTCTGCTCGCGACGGCGAAGATCTCGAGCGAGACAGGACAGGTACGACCAGATACGCGAGCTCGGAGAGGAGGTGATGCTCGCTCCCCCTTCCATCTCGCTTCCCTCTGCTCAGCCGAGCTCACGGTCCGTGCACTCGCGCGACGAGCCACGGCACTACATCGAGTTGAGTAGCCCTAGATGATATCTCTCCCAGCCAGCCCTCGATAGTGACGATGCGTAGCAAGAGGTCTGAGCTCACCTTCTGGGTACCCGACTCCCTGGACGACGAGCACCTTGGCCTTGTCCTGGCCAGTCTTGCCGCCAACGACGCCGTGTCCTACACCGAGCAGCTTGGTCCAGTCACCGAGAGCCGGAAGTTGGTGGTGTCTGCTGGCTCCGAGGTGGTGTCCGATCACCGCCTGAGCCTGCTCCTCGGACAGCGTCGGAGGAGACGAGGACGACGAGTGAGAAGGAGTCGGGTGGAGGTACACCTGAGGGGACGACAGGAACACCTGCGACGAAGCTGACGCGACCGACAGGAGAGGGAGGACGAGCAGGGATGAGAGCGTCAAACGCATGATGGGCAGGGGAGGGAGAGGAGAGGTCGTGAACGTTGCAGGTCAGGAGACGGACAGGTCGAAACCGACCTCACCTCGTCCGTGCCCTCCCGATCTCCCAACAAGCACCATCGCACGTGTCGCTCTTCGACGTTCAGCCTGGAAGACACAGATAGCCTGGGACCAGTCTTCGCAAGCTAGGAGGGACATCACTCGCCTCGCGCCGTCATGGCGTCCATCCTCGCCTCCATCCAGTCACTCTTCTTTCCCTCGTCCTCGGCCAACCCAACACGACTGTCCCGTCAACTCTACGTCGGACTCGCTCTCGGCTTCACTCTTTCGCTCTCTTCTACCTCACTCGCGCTATGGTTCGCTGACCGGAGACGGCGCAAGGCTGTCTCAAAGATTCCGCCGAGGCCTATTGAGCTCAGGCAGGACGAGGTCGTCGACGGCGTCATCGGACTCATCGGTCAGTCAACTCGAGCTGGCCCTCGTTCCAGCTTGATGCTGATTCAGGGACTTGATGATACCAGGCAACACTCCTCTGGTCCGGATAAACTCGCTCAGTGATGCTCTAGGGGTCGAGATCCTCGTGAGTTGGTTCCGCTTCGGCCTCCTCCTTCAGCCAAGCTCAAGCTGACCCTCGCCTTCATGCGCTTGATATAGGGCAAAGCAGAAGTATGCCGTTCTGCCTACATCTATGCGTCCTTCTTTGGACTGACTTGTCTTCCATCTGGCAGTATCTCAACCCCGGAGGGTCGCCTAAAGACCGTGTCGCATTGCAAAGTGCGTCGACGACGCGTCCACCGCCAAATTGCCGCTCCAGTGCTCACCTGGCCATTCGTTACTATCCCAGTCATCAACGACGCCGAAGCGCAAGGCCTTCTTCACCCGCACACAAAGTCATGCATCTTTGAGGGGACTGTAGGGTCAACCGGGATCTCTATCGCCACGATCGCTCGAGCAAAGTCAGTCGACGGGTCATTCAGCTGTTCAATCGTGTCTGCTGTACTGACGTATCTGATCCACAGGGGATACGAGGCTGAGATTGTCATGCCGGACGACGTCGCTGTCGAGAAGGTGATGGTCCTCGAAGCTCTCGGAGCATCTGTGACCCGCGTTCGACCAGGTTCGTGCATCGTGTCGTTCTTATCATTCGTCACACAAGCTCACTGACCTGCTACGATCGCTGCAACTCACTACTACAGCGTCGATCGTCGACCAGACTCAATTTGTCAACCTGGCCCGGACGCTCGCCCTCAACTTTGGCCCGACAGTCATCACCGCTCTGCCGGGCGTCCAGGACGATCTTGGGCAACACCTGCCTACACCTGAGACTGCGCAACTCCACACTGAGGACGGTGTCGTCACTGTGGAGCTTGTAGATGGGGTCGCGAAGAAGCGCCACGATGGCCTCGGGGAGGAGGACCTGGTCGTCAGCGACAAGGACGAGACTGGAGAGGGCTGGAAGGACGGCATGGGACGACGAGGATTGTAAGTCTCTCGACCACATGTCCGACTCCGCGAAAGACAACGATTTGACCTCATCTTCTCATCTTCGTGACAGCTTCGCCAATCAGTTCGAGAACCCCTCCAACCACCTCGCCCACTACTCCACCACCGGCCCTGAGATCTGGCGCCAAACCAACGGAATCATGGACGCCTTTGTTTCCGGCGCTGGGACGGGCGGGACTCTCTCCGGTGTAGGCCGCTTCCTCAAGGAGATCTCGCAAGGTACCCAGGCTCTGCCCTCGCCGAGCGAGCTAGACGAGCCGTCGACGCCTCCGCTAGGCAATGTTGATCGTAGCGCGGCGGGACTGCCAGAGAGGCCGGTCGGGAGAGGAAGTGGCGGCGTGAAGGTGATCATGAGCGATCCGCAAGGGAGTGGGCTGTTCAACAAGGTCAAGTATGGGGTCATGTATGATGGCAAGGAGAGTGAGGGCAAGAAGAGGAGGCATCAGGTTGATACGGTCGTCGAAGGGATCGGGATCAACAGGGTCAGTTCAGCTTCGAGTCCCTGAGAGACGAGACGTGCGCTGACCTTCCGAATTGTCCCGACCGGCAGATCACGCACAACTTCGAGCTCGGAGAGGATCTTATCGACGAGGCGTATCGGTTCGTCCTGCCAGCGACCCGACCTCCTCACCGATCGCCGTTCTGACCTCCGTTTCTGTGCGCAGTGTCACCGACGCCGAAGCTGTCGCCATGTCCCGCCATCTCACCAAAGCCGACGGCCTCTTCCTCGGCTCTTCCTCAGCCTGCAACCTCGTCGCGTGCGTCCGTGCGGTCCGAGACGGGCTGGTCCCAAAGGGAGGGAGGATCGTCACCATCCTGTGCGACTCTGGCAACCGTCATTTGTGAGTTTCAGCACCGGCCTCAGATCTTCAAGCATCGCTTCCACTGAACATTATCTATCCTCTCGTGCCTGCTTTGTTCTCGCTCAGCTCAAAAGTTAGTCCTTGATGCACGCTCTCAATCTCTCCGCGCTCCTCGCTGACCCCCCTCTCCTCTCTTCTCCCCTTCAGTTCTGGTCCGACTCCTACCTCGAAGCACACGGCATTCCCGTCTCATCCGATATCTCTGCCTTGCTTTACGGATAGACATGCTCATCCGGCTAAATCATTTCATGCCTGCATCCGAGCGCAGCCCTCGAAAGCCCACCTACCCCTGTCAGAGCCCCCCGCTGATCGTCTCCATTTGAC
Source organism: Mrakia hoshinonis (assembly GCA_036245725.1). Taxonomy (NCBI): domain Eukaryota; kingdom Fungi; phylum Basidiomycota; class Tremellomycetes; order Cystofilobasidiales; family Mrakiaceae; genus Mrakia; species Mrakia hoshinonis. The sequence continues at coordinate 133,238 of BTPH01000104.1, forward strand.
CATTTCCTCCCTCCCTGCTGCCACCCATCACACTCCTAACCAACTATGTCGCACTTTACCTCCTCGTCGTATAGTACGTCCCTCCGCGCCCCTTCCTCTTCTCTTCTGCAATGTAGCTCACGCTCATCACTTCCCCCTGGACACAGATCCCCCTCCGACCTCCTCGCCCTCTTCGTCGACCTCATCAGGCTCGCATGGTCCTCAACCTCCCACCCACTCCCACTCCACCCCGCCGGCTCCGAATCAGGCCCACAAGAAGACTCCCTCCCGTCTCTCCGGCTTTGCATCGACCCACGACCCGAACAAGCTCAGATACAGTGCGTTGCCCTGACGACCGTGGCGGCCCGTTCACTGTCAAGCTCACCTCCTCCTTTCGTCGTTTTTGGGTGTGTGGGTAGACATGATGCCTCCCTCGCCTCTCTCGCCGGACCAACACCTGAACGCGATGACACCGACGTCGAGGGTCGTGTTCGACCGGGACGACCTAGGCCTAGACGGACTGGGCAGTGCAGGTCTGACCGAGGGGGAGAACGCTACGAGGGGTCTGTTGGGGGCTAGCTGTACGTTCGTTCCTTCATCGCTATTGCTGCTTCCTCTCCCTGGTATCTCAGAAGCTGATCCGGACGGGTCGAACCTGGCACAGTGAGACAGCCCTCCTCCTCTGTGTTCCACGACCGGTCGCATGCGTACGACGGCCAATCCCGCCGCCGCGAAGGCCTGGTCGACGGACGGGATCAGCAGGAGAGGGACGATCGCGATCGGAAGGGGGTAGGGAGGAAGCTGCTGAAGAGATGCGGAGCAGTGCGAGGTTCTTGGGGCTGAACAAGGGCGGGCGGGATGGGGTGCGAGGCAGGGGGGAGGAGTCGTAAGACGAGCCGGACGGGCAGGCGAGACGGATAGATGCGTGTTCACGGCACTCTCTCTCGGTGTGAAAGGCCGAGCACGTGGCGCGGCGGCGAAGAAGGACGACTTGCAGCGGGAGAGAAAGGGTTATCATCGTCATGCTTCATCGTCATCTGTGCGCCGTCCTCGTCGTTTCTTTCCTATCGAATGAAGCAAGTCTAGTCCCGGGTTCGAGCAGGGATGATCTCGACCCAGTAGCTATCCAAGCACAAAGGAGACGCAACATAGGGTCAGCGATGCCAAACGCCGACACAAGATTGACGAGGGAACTCACCCATCCGGGTCCTTCGCAAACGCAATGTTCTTCATCTTCCCATCCGTCAACTTCTTCTGGAACTCCACTCCCAAATCCTCCAACCTCTGACACGCCCCCTCGATATCCTCCACCGAGATCGCAATGTGTCCGAACCCCCTTCCCGGATCCGAGTTCCCGTTCGCGTACCCTTTAAAGTCCGGGTCGTTCTCGGTCCCGTGATTGTGGGTGAGCTCGATGAGGGCCTCTCGGGTGGAGCGGTTCTTTCGCTTGTCGTCGGCAGAGTCCTTTCCGTTCGAGTGGTCGTAGCCGAGGAAGTAGAGGGTGAAGTCGCCGCCTTTGTGCTCGTCGATGAGATCCATGCTGGGAGGAGGAAGAAGGCGATGAGCGAGGATTGTTTCGGTGATGGATCAGGTGTGGGTGGAAGGAGGACGAGGGGACGTACCCGAGGATGTCTCGGTAGAAGGCGATCGACTCTGCAAGGGGGGAAGGGAAGAGGGAGGGAGAGGGGTGAGCTCGGGTTTCCCTTCTATGTAGCCGTCTTGGTCGCTCGCTCGCTCGCTGGCGCGAAAAGAGCAGAGCACTCACTCTTCGGGTCCTTGACTCGAAGCATGGTGTGGTTCATCTGCACGCATCCAAGCACAGTCGTCATGACGAAGGCGATAGAGACAGACGATGAGATGGGCAGTGGATGAGCTCGACGTCAGCTAGAGCTCACTTCGTTGGGCCGGCCAAGCCGCAGCCGTTGGAGCGGTATGATGACAAACTGACTTTGTACGAAGCGGTAGCGGCATCTCGAGGAGCGGACATGGCGAGTGAGGTTGTGAAAGAGCGGGTGAGGAGGGAGGAGATGGGAGAGATGGTTCGGGGAAGCATGGGAGTTCGGCGGTGACGCAGGAGGCCAGCCCTCCACTTTGACTTCGGCTCCTGAGCGAGATGCCTACCCGAGAGATACTGTAGCCCTTCCGTTTTGCACAGGATGGTCCAAAACATTCAATGCAGAAAAAGGTCAGAAAGCATGTCGTAATAGAGCTGTGTTCGTGTCTCGTTAGAACGTAAGATGCCAGGTCAAAGTGAGGAGACAAAAGCGAAAAGAAGTGGGTCATTATGGCCTAGAGAAGATAGAAGGATGTCTAAAGAGCACGGGCGTAAAGCACAACACATGAACGAGCCCAAGAAAACGTCAGGAAGACAAGAGACCCCCCTCAAGCCTTGGCCGACGACTTGAACCTCCCGGAGAAACCGCCGTCCGACCATCCTGGCGGGACCGGGACCACCTGCGTCCCCTCCTCCATCAATGACGGGAAACCATAGCTCTGCTTCGGCGTCAAGCGTGGTCGAGCCGACCCCCTCCCACCTGGAGCCGACCCGCCAGCGCCCAACGAGGCAGACGCCCTCAGCGCATTCGCTCTCCGCTCGCCCACGACCGAGATCGAGTCGTAATCCCAGTCTGACGACGCCGGTACCGAAGGTGGCTGCGCTTGAGGCGGCGAGTTGGACGGTGTCGCAGGCATTGACGAGTAAGCGGATGACCCGTTCTTGTCGCCTCCGCCGAGTCGATGCAGACGCTTCCGACGAGCTTTGCGCGGTCCTCCGCCAGGCGGCGGCGGCAGTGATCCGTCTCCACCAGATGGGGCGGTCGTATTGGCGCGGAAGATGTGTGGTTGCGAGCGGACCGCGACGTGGGCGTGTTCGCGAGTGTAGGGCGAGAGCGTCTGGTTGGAGATGGACAGCATCGAGAGGTGCGAGATGATCTCGGGCAGTCCTTGCGAGTGCGAAGGCGAGCGGTGGTGATTTGGAGCTGGCGGAGACGATGATGCAGGGGTGGAGAGGGAGTTGGACGAGAAGGATGGGGCTGACGAGAGCGAGTGCGAGAGAGGAGGGGTGTGGTTTGACGAGAGGGACTGGTTCGAGGTGGATGGATTGAGCGAGGACGAAACGTGGTGCGAAGCGCGATGGACTGGGAATTGGCCTGCCGGAGACGATATCGAGTGATGCAGATTCTTCGGCCGTGCTGGGGTCGCAAACGACGATGTTGACGGCCGTCCGCCGGCGGAGGAGGGAGGAGGAGGGAAAGCAAACGGCTGCGATCCACCGAGTCCGACTGAGCCTGTGTTGCGACGGGGACCAGGTCCAGCGCGAGCCGTCGGAGACGGACTGGACAGTCCCAGTCCAGCCGCGGACGAGGGCCTCCATGCGTCGCTTCCATTGCGCGTGAGGGTAGGTGCGGTCGACAGTCTGGCAGTCGTGGTCGACCCGGACGCGGTCCCTGATGGGCTGTCCCATCCGCCCCCACTCCCGCCCCAGATCGAGGACGACCCTCCTCCGCTGACTGACTCTGGTGGACGAATGAAGCTCTGTGACAGATACACCCTCGGGCGGGTGATTGTCCCTCCTCCGACGGCCGGGATGGTCTCGTACTCCTTGCGCGGCGGTGTCGAGTCAATCTCGTTGTTGTGGTCGTAGTAGCTTCCGCCGTTGGTTCCAACGCGTCCCTCGGTTTCCTCCTCGTGGCCAACGAGCTCATAGCCGTCGTCAAACTCGTCTGCCTCTCCAGCTTCGTCCGCATCCGCCGACCCGTCGACAAAGTGACCCAGCCCTCGGTTGCGTTCCCACCGTCGGCCGAGCCCGAAGCCAGAGACGACAGAGTGGGCGGGCACGCCTTCGGGACGCATACCGTACGTCGGATCGTACTGCTCCAGGTCGGGGAAGGTGGACGCCGAGGTGGGCGAAGCCGAGAGCGGGGAGAGATGTCGCTTGCTCGGCGAGGACGCGGGCGCGCGCCGGGGCGCCGTCCGCTGAGAGATGGGTATCGGAGGAAACAAAGGCTCGGGAACGGCGTGTGCTGAAGGTGGAGACTCTGGAGGCGAGTAGTCGTCCATGGAACTTGGTGCGGGAGGTGAGAGCCCGGACGATGGTTTCGCGACGACGTCGAGGTTCGAGTTGAACGGGACAGAGGTCGCACCGGTCGCTGCAGCTGCCTCTCCGGTGAACCACTGCTGCGAGAGCGTATGGATGATGCCGGGCAGGTCTTCCCTGAACATCTCCCTGAGCTGACCCTCGATCTCGCGTTGGATGAACCCCTTGAGGACGCCGATCGAGTCAAACGTCGAGCTCACCTCGAGCGACTCGAGCGGGTCGTTCTTGAACACGAGCGTGATTCCCTTCTGCTTCGACACAACCAGCACAACGATCGCCCGCAGCTTGAGGTTCGACAGTCGGAGGGCCATCGGTACGAGCAGCGGGCGGTGGGCGGCAAGCGGGGTAGTCGTAAGGGGGAAAGGTGAGGGAGACGGGGAGAGCGGGTTCGCCTGCAGCACGCAAAGGGTTCGAGTGGTCGAAACAATTGGAGGTCAGCACGAGGATTATCAAAGATCTGAGACCCTGGTCTGCTCCAAACTTGAGCAAGCTAGAGCGACAAGCGAGCGTTGGACGTACCTGGACTCTGGCTCCAATCACGAGGTGAGCGTCTCCTGCGTATCCGAGCCGGAAGATGCCCCGGAACCGATCAGGCTGGAGATCACCAATTTCGAGAAGGGTAAGAGTAGGAGGCTGCGACAGGGCCAAGCAGAGACAAGTGTCAGCTCCAGACGAGACTGGGCAGAGCCGTGAGCCGAAGAGAGCCGGAGCGAGCAACAGACGAGAGGCCCCGTCCTCTCTCCGCTCGTGTGCGCACCCTGCCCTAGGCTGCTCTCTCTGAAGGCCCTATCCCGACAAGTCTCTACCGTTCGGACTCACGATGACGCCCATGTCTAGTTCCCTGACCTCTATCTTTCCTACGATGAGGGCTGGCGTGTTTCCCTTGTTGAGGGCGGTCTCGAGGATGGTCTTTGACCGTTCCTTGAACGAGTCGGAAAACTGAGGCCACTCAAACTTGAACGACATGGCGGAGCGAAGAGACGCGGGTCCGAGAGAGGAGAGGGAGGTGTTGAGGCCTGACTCTCCGACAGCGAGTGGGAGAGACCGAGCGAGGAGAGGCCAGCAAAGGGGACGGAAGGGACGAGGGTCGACGGTTGAGGTCAGCTCGACGCAGACCTCCGAGCGACGACGCGTAGCCGTCCGGCACGACCACGCAGACCTCGCAATCTCGGCCGGATCACATTTGAATCCTGCTGAGGGTTAGACTGACTCCAGACATATCTCAATCTCCGGGTCTTGTCGAAAAAGATGATGTATCCCTCGTTGGGTGTCCGGGCGAGAACGGGGTGACAGACGAGCTGCCCCCCTTCTGACGTTCCCCTTTCGAGATCTTCTCCTCAACGCTCACTCGCCCTATTCGCCACACCTCTCTGCTCTGGTCCGTTTGCGATGAAGTCTGGGTTTGTCAACCTGAACCGGGTTCGCCAACAGCAGGCTGCCGAGGCTGCTCGCAGGGAGGCCGAGCAGCAGCAGGCCGCTCAGCAGTCGCAAGCACCCTCGACCCCTCCCCCACCTCCGTCGTCCCAGGACCAGCCGTCGAGCTCGCTCTCACCACCGAGCGCGCAGGTGCATGGACAGTCGCCTCCTCGGTCTCCCTTCCGAGGCGCTCAGCTGGGTCCCTCTCTGCTCGTCCGCCGGAACAACACTGTCGGCGCTCGACCGCAGAGGACGCTGTCGGCCACCCAGCGAAAGAGGGTCGACGAGGAGCCAGAGGACGACAGGGAGCAGCATGACAGCTTTGACGGAGACAGTGCCTCTGTCACCACCGAGGAGTCGCAGATGGATCCGGCCGTCGGTGCAGGCCTGACCCGTCATGGCAGTCTGCCGTCGAGAACAGGTGCGTGAGCTCAACTCCTGTCTGGGACGCCCTGGTCCCGTCCGTCGCTCGCCACAGCTGCCTCTAGCTGTTGTGAATGAGTACTGACATACCAAACTCTGGCTTCTTTGCTATCTGCACCTTTTTGTCATCTGCAGCTGCGTACCCTATCTCGCCTGCTCGTCCTCGGTTCGGGTCCCACCGTTCGTCAGGAGGGACAGCCCAGTACGAGTCGATCGCGTCCGTCACAGGTGGATCAGCCGCAGAACTGCACGCGTACGGTGCCGAAGACGACGAGGAGTGGGAGCGTGCGCTCGCTGAGCGTCGACGCAACGGAGGCGCCGTCGAAGGAGAGGACAAGGTGAGCTCAGCTTTCGGTCCCGTCCTCGTCCCGCTGCCTTCCCGCCCGATGGCGTCCGGTCTGCCTTGGGCTGATTACTCGGCTTGACTGCTTGCTCATCTCCGTCTACCTTTCTGCTCGTCCAACAGGACCCTTCGGAAGATCCTTCGGGGCAGATCTTGTCGTCGAGCGCGCCCAAGGGAAACTCGCTCCATCACCAGCGGTCGCTCCCCCACTACCGGTCCCTCAACTTCAACACCGGCTCCTCGTCCGGAGGAGCCCGATCCCCACCTCTCCTCTCCCCTCAATACTACCAAGGACTCGCTTCCTCGGCCTCGGCATCCTTTGTCCACGGCAGCTCGTCCCAAGACGGCCACGCTCCACACGCCCATCAGCGGACGTCGACGGGTGACTCACTCGAGGATTCGCCCTACATGTCCAACAACGCGAGCGCGGGCGTGAGGCGCCACCAGTCTCTCACCCAGCCGGGAGTGCACTCGCGCGTCGCGGACCGACTGAACCGGTCGCCGTTCCCGGACCCAAACTCACGGAATGGATCTCAGGACGACCTCGACCAATCAGCGGGAGGGCCCTCGTTCTGGCGTAGAAACGATCTGCCTCCTCCTACCTCACCAATCCGAGGTTCACCGTGGGATGCTCCTCAGCAGGACCTGCTTGCGAGGCAGAGGAGCTGGGACGATGAGCAGCAGCAGTCGACGAGCGGGCCGCTCTCGCCCGTCCCTGGATCCGGCTCGCGTTGGCGTCGAGATGATTCCGGTGCAGGTGGCGATGGAGCAGCCATGAGCGCTGAGCAACTACAGAACGCCGTGAGTCGGTTTCGCGGCTCTGTCCTCGCGTGACGAAGGGCTTCGCGCACGCGCATGCTGGCCATTCCCTGCTCACGCTGTTCTTTTGCCTTTGCAGTTCGACGCCATCTCGCTTGGACGATCGATGGGACCGTCCACTGGCGCGCTCCAGCCTCCGCCTCGTCGTCTACAGGACTCTGGCAGCGGCGCGAGCTCGCCAGATCCGCACCTTCACCACTCTCGCGGACCATCCTCGTCCGGCAACTCTCTCCACCCGGGCGCGCCCGTTGACAGATCTCGCCATTCTCGATCTCCTTCGCTCAACCCTCCTCCTCCAAGGTTCACGTCTCCCTCACCAGGGCCCTCTGCGAACGATGGAGGCCAGAACGCGTCTCAGGCTCAAGAGAGCAGCGGCTCGTACCCTGTCCGACCGGGCGTTATCGTGCCGTCGTTCCCTCATCGTGGCCCGCAAGGGTCCCAGAACCCTTCTCCGTCCGGAACGATCAAGCTGTCGCTCATGACGGACGCGACCACGCTCGCACAGGGCTCAGGCGCGACCCGACCGTACGCCGGTCCGCAATCGGCAGCCGCGTACGTTCCTCCTGTCGGGCACTCGACCCAGCCCCCAATGTCGTCCGGCGGCTACCCTGGACCCGGCGTGGGTGTCGGTGGCTTCGGAGGTCCGCTCGGTGCAGCGAATGGCATGGGAGCGAGCGGTGCATCCTATGCGAGCAAGCCGTTCACCGCCATGGGTACCGGCTGGGAGCAGAAGAACGCCATCCTCGGTGCACGTCCGATGGGGAACCCCAACCCGTTCCCGATCTCGAACCAGACGCCCACCTACGGAGGCCAGCCTGGCGGACCAGCCTATCCTCGAGGACCTGCTTCGTTCGGCGGTCAGCAGGCGTTTGGGATGCCACCGATGCAACAGTCGTTCGGTCAGCAGGCAAACTTCCTCGCCGGCGGGCCCGGTCCGTACGGGATTGATCCCGCAGTCGCAGCCGGTCTGCTGGGTGGTGCGCCTACGCTGGGTGGGCCGGGTGGGATCGGGTCGGGACTGTCGAGCCCTGTGGACGTGCCTACGCTCGTCGCCGCCAAGGGATACAACCCGACCGTGTTTGACACGAATCCTCCGAGGGCGAGGTTCTTTGTGATCAAGTCGTACACCGAGGATGACGTCGCAAAGTCGCTCAAGTGTGAGTGTTAGAATCATCGTTCCTGCTCGCCTGCCCTGCTGATCAGCGTCAACATCTACCCCGTCGCACTACACCACAGTCGAGATCTGGAGCTCGACGACGTTTGGAAACAAGCGGCTCGACAAGGCGTTCAAAGAGTCGGCTGCGGTGATGCCAATCTACCTCTTCTTCTCGGTCAACAGCAGCGGGCACTTTGCAGGAGTCGCACAGAGTGGGTGCTCTCTCCGGCTTTCCTTCAGACTCGCTCGATCTGACACGGGCTTATTTGACTTTTTACAGTGCTCACCGAGGTCGACTACAACACGACGTCGACCGTCTGGGCGCAGGACAAGTGGAAGGGCGTGTTCCGACTCAAGTGGATCTTCATCAAGGATGTTCCTGTATGTCCGGTCCCTTTGCAGTCCTCATGTCCAGCTTGAAGAGACTGAGTGATCTTCCATCTTTCCGATTGGCGCAGAACCAAGCTCTCCGCCACATCCGGCTGAACAACACGCAGGAGCGAAAGCCAGTCACCAACTCGTGAGTGTGGCGTTCATCTCTGTCACTGCATCGCAAATGCTGACGTCGGTCAATATCCTTCTGCAGTCGAGACACCCAAGAGCTACTTCCCGAAGCTGGAATCGAGATGCTCAAGATCTTCCACTCGTACCAGTCGCGGACCTCGTTGCTTCAAGACTATGTACGTCGATCTCCTTTCGCCCTTGCTTGACTGACACGTGCACTGACCCGACCTCTGCTGCCCTCGTCACCAGGCCTTCTACGATGTACGTCTCTTCTTCGTCTCTGCCCGCTCACTTAGCCAACATCCTCGCTGACCTCTGGACTCTGCTCTTCCGCCCTTCGTAGCTCCAATCTGCCCAAAAGGACCTCGCGACCCAGGCCGAAGCCGCTCGGCAGCCCGTCGCGCACCTGCCTCCCTTCCCAGCTCAGCCGACGTACGCATCACAGCAGCAGCCTCCCGGTCCGGCGTACAACTCCTCCGGCATCTACCAGCAGCAGCAGCAGCAGCAACAGCAGCCTGGACGATACTGATCGCGCTCTTCCCACCATCCTCGCTACCGTACTCTATCAGTCTGCGTCCATGCTCATAGCCTCTGCTCCATTGGCCTTCGTGCTCTTACGCTACGCGTTCCATCTGCTTGCTTTTCCGTCATTGCGCATACCTGCTCTTCCTCCTCCTCTTTCGCTCTCTCGTGCAGGACATATGGACCCTCCCACTCTGCTTGCTTTTTGCTGTTCTCGTGACAACTTCTCTTTTCATGTATCTCATGTGCTTCTCGACGAGCTCCACTTCTTGCTGCTCACGAAGAACAGGTTCATCGAAGAGCTGCCTGGCTCTCGCGTCTGGCGTGCTGAGTGCTGACCCGCGCGGACCGAGACGGCGCGCGGTCTGTTGTGGCGTTCGGTTGTGAGATGGGAAGCTCGAGCTGACCACGCCCGCAAGGTGAGACTATCCTTCTGGCTTGATCGGACGGGCTTGAAGATATGCGAATGAGCCATCGGCAGATTAGATCCAGCTCAGCATCGGTGCCCGAAAATGGCTATGTTTGGGCAGGAGGTGAGACGGTCGATCCCTTCCTGCGCGCCTGCCTCTATCGTCCACGACCTCGCCCTCCTCCTCCCTTCTCCGCATATACCCCTCCGACCCCACCTCTCTCCTCTGCTCGCCCTCCTCTCGCATCGACTACCTTCTCCTCCTCGTTTTCCACCCTTGTCGTCTGCGTGCTCTGATGTCGGACCCCACCGCTGGTTCAACAACAGCTCCGCCATCGACCTCGTTCCCCTCGACTGCTCCTCCTTCCGGCTCGACCTCGCTCCCGTTCGAGTCAAACGCGACCGCGTCCACCTCATCGCCTTCCGCACCTGCTACTACTGCCACAAGTCAAGCAGCGTCGGCTGTCCCTGCCGGTGCTCCTTCGTTGACGGTCCCTCCTCCTCCGACCTCCCCTCCTCCGACCGCGTCGACGTCGACCAACAACACCGCAAGCACCACAGCCTCGACCGTCAAGCCCTCTACCGCCACCGCTACCCCTGCTCCCTCTTCCACTACTCCCAAGGCGGCTGGTCATGGTGCGTCTGGGAGCAAGTCGACCAAGAAGCGCAAGAAGGGTGGCCCGTTCGCCTCCCTGCTCTCCCTGCTTGGCTGCTTCCCAAAGGACGACTCCTCCTACGACGACCACAAGGAGAAGAAGACGACCGCTCCCACGCCCGTAGTCAGTGAGAAGGACAAGACACCCGTAGCTGCTACGGTCAAGGACGCGGAGAAGAGCAAGGCGTCGGCTGTTGTTGGCGGAGCAGCCACGCCGTCCTCGACCGACAAGAAGGTCACCTCGCCTGCGGCTCCCGCGCCCAAGCACGACGGAGCAGGAGAGAAGGCCGCTCTCGCTGCCGGTGGAGCTGGTATCGTGCTCGGTGGAGTCGTCGGCGCTGGCGTAGCTAGCCACGAGAGCCAGACGAGCGGAGGTCCTCCCGCGACGCCCACCAAGGCCGGGTCCGAGGTCATCGTCGCACCTTCCACACCCACCACAGCACCCATAGACGAGGTACGTCCAACCTCAAGAGCTCATAGATACCAGATCTGGCTCGGGAGCTGGTCTGACCACTGACTCGTGCTGTCTTGTACCTTGCTTCCCTCTGTGCTTCCTTCCCTTCCCTGCCCCTCTCTTTCGCCCTCCCTTCGCGCTCGTCCGGACCACCCTGCCTCTCCGACCAAAGACCGCCGGCCTCACCTCCTCTTCCGTCGTTCCTCCTGGCTCTGGCACACCCGTCGCCCTCACCGCGCCACCTTCTCCTCAGGTCCCTGCATCGACCGCTTCGGACTCTCAACAGACAGGAGGCGACGAGTCGTTCGCCGCGACAGACTCGGACGCTGGAGACAACGACCAGCACGACCAAGGACGCCGGTACGACGGCGAGGGTCAGAGCGAGGAGGAGGAGGAAGAGGAGGAGGAGGAGGAGATCAGCCTGCTGGGTGGGGTCGGGTTCCCTGTCGGTCAGGTGCGTACACAATCAGAGAGGGGTCAGAGGAGGATGGGTACACGGTGTACGGAGGACGCGAAGGTTCCACCGATCGTAAAGCTGACTTTCGATTCTTGTGACCTTTGGTAATGCAGGACGGTATCGCTCGACCTCTGCTGCCTCCGATGGGCGAGGAGCACAAGGGCAGAAAGTGCCTCGTCCTCGACCTCGACGAGACTCTGCTCCACTCTTCCTTCAAGGTCAGTCATACACATATTCCTTCTGCCGAGCGTCCATGCTCGTACAGCTTCGGCATCAAGTCCCGGAGCTCAAGTCCGGAGCGTTCCGCCCTTGATCGAGGCGTGTCTGCTGACCTGTGCCCTTCGATCTGAAACAGCTCATCCCGCAAGCGGACTTTATCGTGCCTGTCGAGATCGAGTCTCAGACGCACAACGTGTACGTGATCAAGCGGCCGGGAGTGGACGCGTTCATGAAGCGGATGGGAGAGCTGTACGAGGTCGTCATCTTCACCGCATCGCTCTCAAAGGTCAGTCCTCTCTCTGTCCCTCGCTCTCGAAGCCTGGAACATGACAGCTGACCCGTTCCACCTGCCTCAGTACGCCGACCCTGTGCTGGACATGCTCGACATCCACCGGGTCGTCAAGCACCGGCTGTTCAGGGAGTCGTGCTACAACCACAAGGGAAACTACATCAAGGGTCAGTCCAAGATTGCTGTCTTCGCGAGGCCCCTCGATTGTGCTGACTCACCTTTTTTCCTTGTCCTTTCTCAGACCTGTCGCAACTTGGCCGACCGGTGGACGAGACGATCATCATCGACAACTCGCCCGTCTGCTACTCGTTCCACCCGAGCAACGCTGTCCCGATCTCGACCTGGTTCAACGACCCTCACGACTCGGAGCTGTCCGACCTGCTCGGCTTCCTCGCGGACCTCTCGACGGTCGAGGACGTCCGAGGCGTCCTCGATGGAGGCCTGTAAAGCGACATCCCATCTCTGCCCGCTCGAGCGCGGCCGCCAGCTTCGGCCTTCACGCCTCAGACGACCTACTACCTGCGCAATCTCCCCCGCTATCAACAGCTCCTGTCTGGGAGCGGCAGTGGGCCAGTCTAATGCTCGTCTCCCCAACCAACTTGCCCGTACACTTTCGTTCCCCTCCACTCCTTCTGTGTCCTCACCTCTTCCTCTCTCGTACAAGCGCTCTTAATTCCACCAGCTCGATACCCCTCTGAGCCCCTTCTCGTCTTTCTCCTGCATAAGTTTCGTACACATGCCCTGCCCCTAGTTCCGTTTCCCGCTTCGTTTCGCTTCGCTTTTCTCCTTTTTTCTTGGTCTTCTCTTCCTACCAGAGCTTGCGTCACTTACTCTACTTCTCATGCATGCGATACAACCCTTCTTCAACCTCATTTGTCACTCTCACCAACCCCGATCGTCCGCCCCCCTCTCTGCCTCTCCGCCCCTCCGACCACCATCTCCCCTCCTCCAAACCATGCCCTCGAACTCCCTCTTCACCCGTCTGGTCCTCCTCTCCCCAGCCTTTGTAGCAATCTTCTACTTTGGCTTCTCGCCCGTCGCCCAGGGTCTCCGCGAAGCGCTCCCTCCCTTGTGCGACTCCTCTCCATCGGGCAGGTCCGCCCCGCTGCCTTTCGCGCCAGAGGGGACGAGGAACGATTGGGGTTGGGGCGTGAACGACATCTTTTGTCCTCTTGTCACCATCTTTGAGGCGAGCACTTGGGTGAGTCCGTACCGGTAAGCAGACAAGGTGAGGGTGGACAGGAAGGGAGGGAGGAAGAAGGAAAGGATGCGAGCTCACCACCCTCGCTCCTCCTCCTTTCGGCTCGTGATGGTGATGGACAGCCTCCCACAGCATCCATCTTCTCCTCCCAACCCAGTCGAGTGATCGTGATAATATGGATGTCCTACATCCCCACCGTCCTCGCACTCATCCATCTCGTCGCCCAACGGCACTCTGCAACTTGGGTCCCGCCGGTCCTCGGAGTCTACCAATGGTTTTCCGGTTCGTCCCCCTCTTCCCACACCATCACACCCTGCTTCCACTTCCCACGCCCAACTGACAACATCCTCTCCCATCCTTCCCCCCACCCAGCCGCCTTGAGTTCTCCCCTCCTAGGAGCCTTCCTCCTCCCCCGCCTCGCTTCCTCCCGCCCCTCCTCACCACACACCCGCGCCTCGATCGAAGGGCTCGCCGTCGGGCTTCTCCTCGGGTACTTCTTGCCCTCCTGGTTCTTGCTCTTCTGGCAAGGAGAAGGCAGACAAGAGTGGATAGCAGGGTGGCAGTTCCTGCCCGTGTGGGTGTGGTTGGGACAGGAGGGGTGGAAGTGGATCCGCAGGAGGATAGATGGGCCTGGTGAGACGAGGCCGGGGTGGGTGGGGAAGGTGGTGCTAGCGGGGATGCTGGGAGGGGCGAGTTTAGGGGGTCATGTGGTGGTGCTCGTGAGTCTCGCCCTTTCTCGGTGCTCGAGGTGACGCGCTGATGAGTTTTGTTGTACCGCGACGCAACACAGAACGAGCTCTACCGATATGGAACCCTTCGCCACCTCCTTCCTCCTCTCTATGCGCTCTCTGACCAGTCGTTCACCGGTCTGTCGCACGCGATTCTGACGTACGATCTGTTGATCACCGTGGTCTCGGTCATCATCAACGTCGTGTACCTGTCGTCGTCTGTCGGAGGCGGACGAGGCGGATCGGTCGGAGCGTCATTCGGGCGGGTGCTGGTCGGGACGATGGTGGGTGGTCTCGGGGTGGGGGTTGGGGCGGAGTTCTGGCGGTTCGCTGCAAGTGGCGGAGGGGAGTAGACAGAAAGCCGAGCGCTGAACGGGAGGTGGCGAGGTGCGCCTGGAACAGACGGTTGGTCGCTCTCATGCTCAATTAGACATCAGATCCAATGCGCGTGCACTCGATGAAGGGAAAGTCATGTAGATCGTCAACGAGAACGAAGACTGGAAAGGAGGGAGACACTACGAAGGGAGAGCGGAAGAAGCAGAGAGCGCGCGGCAGGGACGCTACTTGGTCTTGACGAGGTCGAGGGCGGCCTGGACAAAGGCGAGGGTCCTGCAATAAAGGGGGAAGATTGTGGGAGTCAGTAGGCAAGGGATGGGGGGGGATCAAAAGTCGGTCCCCCAAGATGCGCGACAGCGACATACGAGGCGTCTGAAGCTCGCTCAGTCTCGCTGGATCGGACCGAAACGTCCGACCCAGCGATGGAATGAGTCTCGATAGACTGGAGGATGACCTTGAGTTCTTCCAGTTTGGCGAGGCTAAAGCGAAGAAAAACGGACAAGGCGTCAGTCCGGGGCGCGAGATGAAGGAGGAACGTGACTCACATAGCTTTGGTGTCCTCAGACGCTACGCTGAGAGCGGTCGGCTCGACGGTCTCCGTCTTCAGCTCCAGCAGTCTCGTGTCGCCCCAGTACTTGGAGAGATCGCCTCGGTTGGCGTCGATGCCCTTTGTCCTCCAGATGTGCTCCAGTCCGGGTGCTGGTCCTGCTCCATCCTGCAGAGCGACCGCCATGACGTCGGTTATGGAGGCAGGAGAGGTGAAGCGCTGATAGTCTCGAAGCTGCAGTAGATCGTTAGAAAGACGCGTGATGCCTACGATCTCTTTGTGGCCACTTTTGGGACTGACCTCTTCTTTGGTCAAGGTGGGCATTCCGCGCTTGATCATGTCCTCAAGTCCGACGCGAGGGATGGTCCAAAGGTGGTAAGCAAGGAGGTCGGCCGCGGTGGGAAGCATGTCGAGTTGATGAGCGAGATCGGGATGGAGGTGGGGCAGGTTGCGGACTGAAGTCGAAAGGCTGCCAACGCCGGGTCAGGCGACGATCATCTGACGTGCGAGGTGTGAGGTTGACAGACGCTGGCATATCACAAAGATTTGACAGGGAAGAGAAGGTCGAGTGCGGGCGGAGTGTCGGAGTGGGCGTCGGAGGGAGCTTTGTTGAGCACGCGGCTCGTTCGAAGAGCTCACCAACGTCGATGGCTGCTCCCCCTCTCCCGTGCTCGACTCTTGTTCGGCTCACCCCCTCTTGAAGGTTTTGATATCCCTGTTCGGATGAGAGAGCGTCCGTGGCTGCCTCGAGGGACGTCGTCTACCTGTCGTGGGCGCTGCTGGACCACGACCTGCTCGTCGCTGACCTGTCGATCAGCTCGATCATCGTCTACCTTTCGTCCTCGGCTGGCGAAGGCAAAGGCAATTCCATCGCAGCGTCTGCTACGCGAGTGCTGGTCGGGACCATACTTGCTGGGCCTGGAGTTGGACTCAGAGCAGAGTGGCGGAGGTACGGAGGAAGGGATCAGAAAAGCCCTACGTGTTGCTACGTCGCGAAGAAATGAAGCAGTACGTCAGTCTCTCTTCGACCACGCAAGCGCTCAGCAATGCGTCGGTCATCCTGGACGTCTCGGTCTGGACGTGCCAGCGTCGCCGTACTGAGGCGAGGCGAAGCGATGGACGCGTCAGTGCGGCGAGGCGGATGGGCCGAGGCCGGGAACCCGCAGGCTCTGCCTCGCTTCGAGCTTCCTCCCTCCCCCTCTTGAAATCGCTGCTGATCGCACGGTCTTCCTTTCTCTCCTCACACCACCAGCATCGACACTATCTGCCATGTCGCACTACACCGACGAGAAGACTCCCTTCATCGACGACCCCTCCGCCTTGCGAGCTCCCGCGCCGGAGACCGCCGAGACCCCTCCTCCTTCCGATGTTCCCTCGAGGTGCCAGGCCAAGTCGTGGAGGCGTCGACTGGCGTGGAGGCTGCTCTTCTGGTCTGCCATCATGATGTTCTTCTTTGGCGGGAACGAAGAGGCCAAGAAGGGTGTCCGATCTGACAAGTGGACGAACGATGATGAGGTGCGTTCGCTCCACGTCTGCCCGCCCCGACATCCTTCGTCCTGTTCTCGATCCTGATCCCCCTTCATCCGTCCTTTCTTCCTACAGTACGCCGTCAACGAGCACATCGTCGGCAAGGTCATCACCCCGTTCAAGTTCTCCAACTACTCCTCTTACGATCCGCACAAGAACAGGTGAGTCGAGGGCCCTCCGCGGCTGTGCGACGCCAGAAGTTTGAGAACTCATCTCCTCCCTTTTTCTCCTTGCTCTTTCTTATCTCCTGCAGGACCGGCCCTGCCCTCGTCTCAGCGCTCGCCGAGCCGCTCGTCGTCTCGCACTCTGCCGCGCACCACTTCCTCAAGGTCATCGGCCCTCAGTCGATCGGAGAGATCAACTTCGTGGCCGCCAACAAGACCGAGGACGACCTCGTCTTCACCGTGCGAGCGATCTGGAAAGAGGAGGACGCTCACTGGGGCGCCAAGGAGCTGCACAAGCACGTCGAGGGCGGAGTCATCGAGGACAAGGAGTCTGGAGCGCTCGGACTGGGCATCTTGGTGAGCGGCCTCTCTTCCATTCCTCTTGATTTGATCAGCAGAAATCCAGTCTGACGGACCGCCTTTTATCTGCTCCAGACTGAGGAGCCTCACCACTGCAAGCACAAAGACTCGCGAGAGGCTCACCACCCTCACTCCCCTCATCGCCCTCGCCACCGACGCCGCTACCTGACCTTCAACGTCCTCGTCGAGGTTCCGCACAAGTTCTCCGCCAAGCACTTCTCCATCCGAGGCGGTGTCTTCCCCGTCGTCTTCAAAGACCTCCACCATGCCTCGTTCGGCGATCTGCACGTCGAACTCGGTGTCGGAGCCGTCGTCGCGCACGATCTGCACGTGACCAAGGCGAACATCACCAACAGCGTCGGAGCCATCATCGGCAACATCTCCACCTCGGACGCTCTTCACCTGCACACGCCCGTCGGACCGATCGCGACGAACGTCACGCTCCTTCCTTCGTCCAAGGACGTCCTTGGCGGAGGCGAGCGATACACTGTCAACCTCGTCTCTCAGGTCGGCGCCATTGGAGTCAACATTGTCTCTCCGATCCCGGAGAAGGCTACGCTCGACCTCGTTGCGCATACCGATCTGGGTCCCGTGGCGGTGGCGCTTCCTGCTGAGGGGTACGAGGGAGAATTCCTTCTGGAGTCGGAGGTCGGTAGGGTCAACCTCGATGTGCAGGAGGCTCAGGGCAAGGTTGTTGTGGTCAAGGAGGTGAAGGGAAGGTGGTTCGGAGGGAAGACGAGCGGGAGTGTCAAGTATGACGGGCAAAAGAAGCACGCCGAGGGGAGCGTGAAGGTCATCAGTGAGGTTGGGAGCGTTGCGTTGAGGGTTTGAGGAGGGAGCAGTCCGTCGAGACAGATCATTCGTACGAGAGATATACAAGTCACGGTCACTACTCCTTTGTCGCTTGCGTGAGGCCTCTCCTACCCCATCAAGGAAGAGCAACCTCAGCCGACGCGCAGCCGTTTGGCGCGTCGACGCGCGTCACGTTAGCCAGATGAGTTCCTGTTCCTGGCCCGTTCTCAAACACCCTCTCACCAGCGCTCGAGTAACACTCCGACGAGATACCTGATGAAAATGAGATGTATCGAACTTCAAAAATATAACTCTACTCAACTTCAAGTAACGATAGCGTTTCGACTACGGACGGGAGATGGCTTGCCGACGCGCGAGCTCATTTGGCTCTCGCGCCTTGTCTGTGCCTCTTCCCTCTCATCCGCGACCCTCCCTCCCCGCCCCTACCCCCATCCACACTCCCCTACTCCTCTCGCGCACCACCCCTACCCCTCCTCCATCCCACTCGACGATGTCTGTCGTGTGTGCTGCCCCTACGCGGATCACTCGGGCGAGCTCTTCGCGGACGGGTGTTCAGACCCCTCCGACCTCGTCGTCCTTCAAGCGTCCCCGCTCCGTCTCGTCCTCGTCCACAATCTCAAACGCTGGCAACGGACAGCAGATGGCGACTCCCTCCCCTATCAAGAAGACGCGTTCGAGTCTTGGTGGGTGGTCTGAGGGTGAGGTGTTCTGCAACAAGGAGAATGTTGCGCCCGAGCGCAGGGACCCAGAGGACGACGACGTCCTCACCGCAGGCCCGTCCTCGCTCACTCGAAAGAGGTCCACCGCGAGCGCATCAGGAGATAACAAGAGGGGTAAGCTCGTAAGGACAGAGTCTAGTGAGTCCACACCATCGCTCGTTGGGGAGGGAGAGCGGACGGGGCGAGGAGATGAGGGCTGATCGTGTGCGACCCGCTTCCTTCCTTCCTGTCCCTCCTCCGCCCCGCTCCACCGATCACCAGTCGCATCAGAGGACGCCTTCTCAACCATCTCGGTAGCCTCCTCCCCGCCTACCTCCCCCTCGGTCCCTGTCCCATCGATCTTCACCACCCTGCGCTCGCTGCTCCGATGCTCGACGACGTTCTCGTCCGCGACGCCGCCGCTCGTCGGACGAGTCAACGAGCGCGCCGCCGTCGAGACCTTCCTCGCCTCCTCCGATACAAAGGCCGACCCTCGAACCATGTACGTCGCTGGTCAGCCTGGAACAGGAAAGACGGCGCTCGTCTCGTCGGTCGTACGTGCGTTTGTGGACGGAGGCGAGCACGGCGACTGGAGGGAGGGCACCGTCAACTGCGTCGGACTGAGCGGAGGAGAGAAGGACGTCTGGGAGGCCTGTGCGAGGGCTCTCGGGTTCAACGGAGGAGGAGGAAAGTCGCCGAGGGACTGGCTCGAGAACGGGCTCAAGAAGGCAAAGAAGGGAACAAACTTGTGAGTCGGTGGGATCGTCGCTCAACATCGACCGGGAGTTCCCTTTGTTCTGACCCGTCCTACAATCCCGTCTTCGTTTCCTAGTGTCCTTATTCTCGACGAGCTCGACTCTCTCATCTCCCTCTCTGCGTCTTCGACCTCGACGCAACCGACTTCGACGACGTTGCATCTCTTGACGACGCTGTTCCTCCTACCGACGACGCACGCCAACCTGCATCTGATCACGATCGCAAACTCGCTCGACTTCCCCACCCGATACCTCTCCTCTCTGCCCACTCCTCCCGTCCTGCTTCCCTTCTCAGCCTACAACAACGCCGACCTCTCAGCGATCGTCCGAGCCCGACTCCGATCCATCCTCCCTGAAGGCGATCGCGCCGAGGGAGATGGCCAGCCGGCCACACCCGGAGTTGAGGCCCGTGCCGTCGAGCTCGCAAGCCGCAAGGTCCAGGCCGAGAACGGAGACCTGCGCATGTGCCTGGACGTATGCCGGATGGCGATCGAGCTCGTCGAGGGCGAGCAGAGGAAGAAGGCGCTCGTCAAGGCGGGCGTCCTCGGAGGCAGGACCGCCACTCCTGTTGCGCTCACCAGCGGCTCTTCTCCGGCTGCGATGGAGATCAACAAGCATCTGTCGTCGTTCACCGCGACCGATGCGCCGAGGGCAGGCATGACGCACGTCCTCAAGGCGCTCGCGGCAGCAAAGTCGACCTCTTCGTGTTCTGCTGCGCCCGCCGCTCCCAAGGCGTCTGCTGGTGGCCTCGTCGCCGCCTCGCCAGCCAAGGCTCGAGCTCCCTCCTCCGCGACCATCTCCAAGATCAAGTCGCTCAACATCCAGTCCCGCCTGATCCTCGTCGCCCTGCTCGTCCACTCTCGACGGATCTCATGGGGTCTCCCCGCCCTCGCCACCTCCCGAACCATCTCTTCCTCTGCCGCCACCCTTACCGGCAAGGCTCTCCTGATCACCACCACCTCGACCCTCTACCCGACCTACCACCACCTCCTCTCCTCCTCCGACTCGCCCCTCTCGCCCGTGACTCCGTCGGACTTCCTCACCCTCCTCTCGAACCTGTCGGACTCTGCGCTGCTGGGTCTGGCGCCGCTTACGCCGTCCAAGCGCCGGTCGGCGAGCGAGAAGAAGGTCGAGATGGCCTGTCTGGAGGAGGAGGTCGTGAAGGGACTGGTTGGGAACGGGTCCGAAGGAGCGGTGGAGGAGGAGGCGAGGAGGATCTTGGAGAGAGAGGAGGGGAGGATGGGGAGGCAGAGGGAGAACAGGAGGAGGGAGGAGGAGAGGGCGAAGGAGACGTGTACGGAGGAGGAGAGGCTTTAGGGTCTTCCGAGTCTGTCGCGTAGTCCTTTCTCACGTCCACCTACACGTCCACGCCACCACCACCACGATCACCACCACCATCACCACCGCCACACTACCTTATCTCGCCTCTCAACCCTGTAGTAGCATCGTTTTCTCGTTCCTTCTCCCGTTCCCCGTTCCTCTTCCTTTTCCTGCCTCCTTCTCGCTTCCGTCACACTTGCCATCACCATCCATCATCACACATCTCTCGGTCTGTTTTCTCTTTCTCCTGGGTATTCTGGATCTCATTTCATCTCGTCTCATCTACCTTAGCTTCTCGCTCTTTCTCTGCTTCATCATCTCGCACATGTTCTCCCATCCTCTTTTCTCCTCGCTTTGCATTTCCTTAACGTTGCTCTCCTCTTTCTATACGATACGATATTCACTTCTTTATGCCATGCTTTCTTTACTGTACGTCGACGCCACGTCTTTTCGAAGCGAACGACAGAGTCATGAAGAGGGTCAGGCAAAGAGAGAGGAAAGAAGTCCGACTTGACGAAGAGCAGAGCGGCGGAACTAGCTAGACTAGGGAGGGCCAGACTGAAGGGGTAGAGATGATACTCTACGCCTTGAGCCCCGGAACGATGACGCTCCTGAACCTCGCCTTGCCCGTCATCATCCTCTGGTAGGCCTCCTCGACGTCAAGAAGATCGAACTTTTCGATGTGGCACTTGATGTCCTGCATCTGGGAGAAGGCGAGCGTGTCCTCGTTGTCTTTCGCCGTTCCTGCCGATCAAGACGAGATGCACAAGCGCAGTCAGCAAAGGGGAAGATGTGGGCCGGAGAAGACCACGAAGACAGGATAGGAGCACGTACCGTTCGGCCACCCCCTCACCGACAACCTCTTGTTCACCAACGTCGTCGCAGAGAGCGTCACATCCTCCGACAGCGCCACCAACAACAGCGTCCCGTCTGGCGCCAGCCCATCAACGAGCGATCGGATGATCTCGGGCGAGGGAGCCGTACAGATGATGACTTTCGCGCCTCCTAGGTGAGCGAGGGTGGCGGCTTGGTCGCGGACGATGTATTGTTTGGCTCCGAGGGAGAGGGCGAGGTCTCGTTTGGCGTCGGAGGAAGAGAGGGCGATGGTGTGGAAGCCCATGCGGGAGGCGTATTGGAGGGCTAGGTGGCCGAGACTGGGGAGACGGTGGAGGGGGAGGCCGGGTCAGGGAGCAGGCGACCGAGGATATGGGGAGCCCAATGAGAGTGGGGTGGAACGTACACCTTGACCAACACCTCCCCCCTCTCGGGCATCCTCATCTCCATCTCCCTCCGCTCGAATGGCTGGCCGGGAGCAGAAGCCTGCATCGCCTTGAACGTCTTGGGGAGCGTGTTGGTGTTGTTGTCGGTCGAGGTGGTCATCTTGGTGGTAGCGGAAGCGGTGCGAGCTTTCTTCTTGGTCGGAGGTATGGCGGGCGAGGCTGATGGCGGTTGTTGAACGAGTGTGAAAGGTGGGGGGGGAGGCTTTTCAGGGATGGGTGGTGATTCTGCTGAGCGAGCAAGAGAGGAGCTGAAGTAAGCTCGTTGGTAAGATAAGGGATGGGAATAGATCAGCTGACACCGATAAAGGCGGACGAAAGAGAAGGAAGGTGGAGGATATGATGTGGATACGTCCGGATCATGCCGAGATCACCCGGACCTTCCGATCTCTAGTTGCGAGAACACCTCCTCTCGCGAGGGGTTGAGATGTAGCAGAAGCGATCATCCTATCACCGAGCAGCAGACTTGGCTCCTCCAAGCATAGCCTCCATTTCCTGGACAACACAAGGAGATCAAAACGGGTCAGCGACGAGCCAAATTTGGCACTAACCTTTCCGCGGCAAGTCTACCCCTTCACGAGCATATGTGTACTCACCTCCTCCGTCATCTCTGCAATAGCAGCATCCACCTCCCCATCCATCCCGTACTCCTCCTCGTCATCCGCCGCCGGCGCCGCCGGGGCAGACTCATCCGCCTCGACCACACCTTCCTTCCCGCCCCTCAGCCCCACCGGCAGCAACGTCGCGAACGTCAGATAACTTGTGTGTCCTCTCGCATCCACGATCGGCTTGCCC
Organism: Mrakia hoshinonis; assembly: GCA_036245725.1. Taxonomy (NCBI): domain Eukaryota; kingdom Fungi; phylum Basidiomycota; class Tremellomycetes; order Cystofilobasidiales; family Mrakiaceae; genus Mrakia; species Mrakia hoshinonis. The sequence continues at coordinate 155,500 of BTPH01000104.1, forward strand.
AGCACTGTCCCATACGGAAGGGGGTCGCCCTTCTTCCTCGGGCCAGGGTTCTCCTTCGGTGTTGATGCGCCCGAGGACGGCGAGGGAGGGTCCTTGCGCTTTGACGAAGTCGAAGCCTCGGAGTCGGAGGTGGGGGAGTCCTCGTGGCCAGCTTTGTGACTAGCGATCTGGGCGAGACGGCGTGACTCTTTGCGGATCGTCTGCTCGTTGAGTTTGGAAACAGCGGAACCGATGGGGGGGAGGGGGATGTTTTGCATGATCTCGTGTTGGCGGAGGAGCGTCTCGGACATGGAGATGTCTGCACATGGGAGGAGAGAGAGGGTAGGAGGGTAGATGGTCAGGGCATGCGATGAGAGTGGCGAGCAGGCGGGGAGCAAGGCGCGGAGCGTACCAGAGAAGCCTTCATTGGACAAAGCGGTGACGGTCCGGAGCACTTGCTCGATGCAAGGAGAGAAGCAGCAGATACGCGTTGGGACATCCGTCTGAGAAGGAAAGTCAAACGAGAGGTCAGTCTCGAGCCTCGCAGCAACCTATCGTGGGAACGACTGACCCTCATAGCAGCTCGGGCGGACGCGACGGCCTCCCATGGTGCAGGCAGATCAAGGAAGACTGAGAGGAAAGACCGGTGGATAGGTCAGTCATCTCCCTTCTTGTTGGCCTCTGTCAACTATACTGGCGGACGCACCTGCGTCGGCGACACCCTCGAGCTCGAAGCCTTCCTTGCACACGTTCCGGTGGCGAAGCGTGACGAGCGACGACATGCCATGGTCAATGAACTCGACCCTGAGGACAAAGACAGACGACATCAATGGCTAGTCAGCTCAGTCCTGACAAGGACAATTGGATGAGGCTGAGGACTGACCTGGCCTTCTCCGCCCTCGTCTCATGGAACTCGAACGAGTGCAGCTTTCCGTTGGGCACGACCGCCCGCGCGACCGAGTGAGAAAACGATCCCGAACCAGTGCCTAACCGACCAAGCCCGACCAAAACACAAGTTAGCACGCGTCCGGGCTCCGATGCTCGACGAGACGGAACGTACCGGCCTCGATGACGACGGATCCTGGCCTGATGGCGAGCTCCGAGAGAATGTAGGCGATGTCCGCTACGTAGAGAATCTGGGTTCGATGCGGGAGGGCGAGTGTCCAGAGCTCCGGCGTCGGGCGGAGGAGCTGAGGAACGGTACAGCGAAGGATGGGTCAAGGTGAGCTCGCGAGTTCAGCTCGAGGACTGCTTAGCGGGCGCGAGTGGCGGAACGTACGTGCACGAAACCCTTCTGGTTACTTGATGGGATCTGATCGAAACCCGAAAGCGCGTCGGAGGGTCAGCTTCCGCCTGGTCACGGCCATCCACGAGCTCCGAGATGAGCTGGACAGGACTGACCCTGCTCCCGAACGGGACTCCAATCATCTGGTCGTGCAGGTAGTGACCGTATCGGTTCTGGGTGATGTCTCCGGGTGTCATCGTCAAGGGCACCATGCTCTCTCGGGACTGACGACGATGCACAGACGCGACACGGGCAGGAAGGACGAGGCAGGGTGAGCTCGACATTTGGTGAGCTCGACAGGAAGCGAGACGGTCCCCTCACGAGCTGCATGATGACAATGTCGCCGGCCTTGATGAACTTGCCGGTCGAAAACATCGGGTACTGGTACGAGCAAGAAGTAGAGGCCTCCATGTCGGGCGTGCGAGAAACAGAGTCGGGGTTGAGAGCGGTCGAGCTCGCGAGTTGAAGTTTGGGTTGGATCGTCCGTGGCCGAAAGAGCGATCGTCTGCTCCTACTACGCCTCCGGAACGACACATTATGTCTGCTTGTTCAAACAAAGGGACCAGATAAACTGCACTTCGATCGGTCTCTTTGGTCGCTAAGGGTGACTACCGTGTGGCGTCTCGTCGGCGGAAGCTGTGCTCGGTCGTTCGAGTTTCGAGCGGTCGAGCGAAGCTCACCTTGGTCTCTTCCTCCGACAACCATCTCCTCCACAGCCCACCCTCGCCCACCACAGCCATGGCGTCCTCGATGTTGCTTCCGCGACATCTGCTCTGTCTGATTGACCGGGCTTCCTCGTCTGTGCTGCCTTCTCGGGTGGTTGTGTCGAGCTTCAACCGGCGGATGATGAGCTACCAGCCCTCGGATCAACGTGAGCCGGTCCCCTCCTCTGCACTCCTTCACCCTCGCGGACGTCCTTCGCAGGAGGGGCGTACCACTCTTGCCTGAGCTCGAGAAACGTGTGGTGGTGGCGAGCTTTGGTCAGCGGCTGACACACTCTGTATCTTTGTCACGGCCCCTGCCAGTCCCCTCGGCCTCGGTGACTCCCTCGTCCTCCCAAGCCGCGTCCCCCCTCCCCAACCGCAAAAAAGTCACCCTCGCCCATCTGCTCTCCCTCCATCGACGCAAGATCCCCATCACCGTCCTCACCGCGTACGACTACCCTACCGCCCTCCTCCTCTCCTCCTTCCATGCGCCTCACCCTCCGTCTCCGCCCTCCTCCGATCCCGCAACGACCCCTACACTTCCAACCCCTCAACCGGCTCTGACCATCGACATGATCCTCATCGGCGACTCGCTCTCCCAAGTCTGTCTCGGCCATCGTACCACCACCTCCCTTACTCTCGACTCCCTCATCCACCACGCCACCGCCGTCTCCCTCGCCTCGCACCACCCTCTCACACCGACCCAAGGCTCCCCTTTCCTCGTCGCCGACCTCCCCTTCGGAACCTTCGAGGTCTCGTCAGCCCAAGGCGTAGCATCCGCCATCCGACTCGTCAAAGAAGCCCAGGTCGACATGGTCAAGATCGAAGGCGGACGGGAGATCCTCCCTCTCGTGAGACATCTGGCAAGCGTAGGTATCCCCGTGATGCCCCATATCGGGCTCACACCGCAGAAGGCCGTCGCGTTGAGTGGGTACAAAGTCCAGGGGAGGTCGGCGGACGCTGCGAAGGCGCTCTGGTCGCTCGCTCAAGAACTTGAAGAAGCCGGCGCGTCAGCTCTGCTCCTTGAGGCGATCCCGTCCAAAGTCGCCGGGTGGATGACCGATCGCCTGGGTATCCCAACGATCGGGATCGGAGCGGGTGCCCAAACGAGCGGACAGGTGTTGGTTCTGACGGATGCACTTGGGGTGTATCCTGAGGGAGGACAGGGGCCGAAGTTTGTGCGGCGGTTCGCGGAGGCTGGGAGGGAGATGAGGAGGGGGGTGGAAGGGTACGTGAAGGCTGTGAGGGAGAGGAGCTTTCCGGAGGAGGGGAGGGAGACGTATGTGATGGGGAAGGGGGAGTGGGAGAGGTTTATCCAGGAGGTGGAGGAGGAGGAGGAGAAGTGAAAAGGGCGATCTCGAGATGGACCTAGAGATCTGATGATGTGCGTGTACTGTTCTTGATCATCAAGTGAGAGAGAGGGCTAGAAGTCACCCCCACCCATGTCGTCCCCTCCACCGCCAAAGTCATCTCCCCCACCTCCGTAGTCGTCCCCGCCCCCGCCACCATTGTCATCGTCCCGATCTCCGTCCTGGTAGCCATCCCGATAGGCGTCCTCCTGCCTGTCGTCACCTACCAAACACGACCAAACATCAGCTTTTCGCATCCCGAGCGGAGTCAACAGGACAAGACGTACTGATCGCGTCCCCAATGAGCGCGCCTCCGAGCAATCTTCACGAACCACGAACTCCAGCTGGTCAGTCAAGTTCCCCCGCAACCGTCTACATAGCACTGGACTCACCCAGCTCCAGCACCCATCGCCATCCCACCCATCCCTCCCATCCCTCCACCCCGTCGTCCACCACCCATCATCCCCGGTCCACCCCCCATCATCCCTCCGCCGCCCATCATTCCGGGACCACCCATCATCCCTCCACCCTGTCACGTACCAAGGCGGCAAGCAGAACCAAGACCGAGTCAGCGCTCTCCCGAGCCAAAAGGAAAAAAGAAAGTGGAGAGACGGAACGAGGACGGACCATCATCCCCTGCCTCTGCTGCATCATCATCATCTCCCTCTCCCGCTTCTGCTGAGCATGCTTTTGAGCTGCATCGAGACCTTTGCTCAGGAGACCGGAGAGACCGCCTTTCTTCTCCTCATGCTGTTGCGGAGCCGAGGTGGGAGGGGTATACTGCTGCTGCTGACCGCCGACGCCGGAGCGCTGGTCCATCCCGCCCTGGTGGTGAGACGCGCCGGGAGGAGGGCCAGAGGGGGGAGCATAGGTCTGGTTCTGTTTTTGGAGCTCGTTTGGACTGGTCCGCGGGACAAGCAAGGTCAACGCACTGTGAGGAGGCGAGGAGAAAGCGGGCTGGGAGCGGAGCAGGAGCTCACTGGATCCAGCTTGACACGGGCGGGGTTTGGGTCGTGTCGACCTGTTGGGAGCTCATGGATCTGGTCAGCTAGCTGAAAGGCAGGCGACCTCAGGGCATGGCATGGGAAGCTGAGCGTACCCAGAAAGGAGCTCTGTAGTTGTCGTCGAACCTGGGCCAGAGGAGAACGGGTCAGATGGGTCAGGTCGGAGGTTGCCGAGGGGGGAAGAGAGGACGAGCTCACTTTTCGATCCAGCCTGTGCGAGCGAAGGAAGGGAGACGGTCAGTCGGATGCGTAGGTAGGGCAAGTAGGGAAGAGAAGGCTGACCCGAGGGGAGAGACATGCTTGCGAGTGAGAGCTGGGAGATTGTTGTGGTTCACGGGAGAGGACACCCGGAGCGTGCGCCGGAGGGGGAGGAGAAGAGCGGCGACGTCATGGAGAGATCGGATATAGCCTGCGCGAGGACGCGTCGGGTCGAAGGCCTTGAGACGACCAGTGGGTGTGGATGGGACCTTCAGAATAGGCGCGTCAAGTCAGGAGACCTCACGGTGGGATTGGGCGGAGCGAGTCGAGCAGGAAGATCACAAGCACGCGACGCGGAAGAAGACCGTCGGTGTAGCGTCTTATCACTGCTCAGTCGAGAATTGGACAAAAAAACTATAAGATTACGTCTAGTTCGGTAGACAATCACTCCAGACTCGCACGCTTACATACTTCACGTCTATGGCCCTCGGGGCCCCGTCGGTTCCGTTGATGGCCTCCAGCGCGCGCCTCGGCCCCCTGCGCCGTTTGTGCACGGGACGGAGGTCACCTGACGAGGGACGTACGAGTACGATACCTGGCTTCGTTGCGATCGCAGTCTTCCCCAGCGCGTCGCCTGCTTCGCGGTCGAGTGTTGACGATGCAGGATGAACGCCCACAGCCAGCCGACGGTTCGGCATCGGATCCCTGCGCAACTTCTGCGGAAGGGGTAAGCTCTTATTACGAGTTCTGGCAAAGAGAGAAGGACGAGACAGCATCAGCTCAGCTCAGGGGAAGACGACCGAGAGGCGGTGATGTCTGACTGACCTTCTCACCGGATAGAAGATCCTCCCGTTGCGTTTCCACACCTACGGCCGCCCCTCGTCCTCGTCCTCCGCCCATCGCTCCGGTGCTTCTGGCGGGGCGAGAGCCTTCTGAGTGACATCTCCGCGGAAGCCCTTGCAGCTGAAGGCGAGCGCAAGCGGAAAGGCGAAGACAAGTTAGCGAAGCGATGGGGCATCAAACGAGAACAGGAGATGCAGACGAACATGAAGTACGCCTCAGCCGACTCTGAATGAAGGAGATGATGGCGAGGCAACAAGATATCAGCACGGACGGGGCGGGACGAGGTGGCAAAGCGGAGAGGGTAAGACGGGGACGAACCTGCTCTGGACGCCTCGGGCTTTTCAAAGTAAACCTCCTCGAAGCACTTCTGCAGGTCCGTCCTTCGGAACTCGGCAATCTCGGGGAACGTAAAGTGCTTCATCCTGTTTGACAGCGACGCCATGGAAGGTCAAGGTGTCAGTACGACTGGCGTGTCCTTCACTCCCTCTCCCTTTCGTACGATTACTCACACCAGTGTCCCTCCCGCCCTCCATCTCGTGGTCCCCGGATGGTAGTGCCCCACCCTCAGCCCGACCTTCGCAAACTCCAAACAACTCTTGACAATCTCAAACGCCTGAGGCGCATCCTTACTCCTCAACCCGGTCACGTTCCCCGCCATATCACTCACCACCAGATCCGCCCTCCCCATCGCCCCACTCACCCCTCCTCCGACCTCGCCAAACTTGTGTCTGATCTTTGCCTGGGTCAACTCTGTGAGGAAGTCCCCTTGGATGAAGTGGACGCCCTTGATGGGGTCCATCGGGAGGAGGTCGACCGCGACGACCGTCTTGTTCTGGTGCTGGGTGATCACCTGGGACCATCCTCCCGGGGAGGATCCCAGGTCTACGACGAGCTTGACGGAGGGTTTGAGGAGGTTGTAGTGCTTGTTGAGTTCGATGAGCTTGTAGGCGGATCGGGCGCGGAAGGTGCCTTGGCGGGCAGAGACGAGGTGGTCGTTCTGCTGGCGGACGAGCCACAGAGCTTGCGACTTGGTGGCCTTGGTGCGGGTCAGGCTGGGAAGAGGCGAGTGAGAGAGGGAGAGAGCGCGTGAGGGAAGGAGAAGGGTCGACATCGCGGGGAGGTCGAAGGTGAGGAGGAAGAGACGGTGAGCTCGAGACGAGGTGAGCTCCGACGTCGACCGCCCTGCGTGGATGGTCCGCCCGCCGCGCTCATCCCGACTCGCACGGAACAGGATCTCTGAGAACGAGCTGACGCATGGGACAGCCCGAGTCCCTGTCGGGTGACCCTGACCTCCTCGTCTGGTCCTCTGTCGACCTCACATCAGCTCGCTTCTCACGCCAACCACCATCGATCTAGCAACCTCGTCCTCCCCAAGTCCTGCTCAAGTCCTGCCTTCCCTCCACACATTGGCATCGACTCCGCCGCAACTCAAACCCTCTCCAGACCCCTACAACGATGTCTTCCAACCCCAACGCTCCCTCTCCCGTTCCCCTCTCTCCTGCCACTGCCCGCTTCATGCCTCCGTCGACCCACACCCCCGTCTCGACATCCTCCTCGACTCCCGACCACGAAACGTCCCCCGACATGGTCCGTCTCCTGAACCTGCTCGAGGAAGCCATCCACCTCAAGGCGGCGATGCGACCCTGGAAGGACGAGGTCGAGGCGGACCCCGAGGCAGCGAGAAGGTTCGGGACCCTGCTTTGGATCTTGGGCGGGGGGAAGGAGAGGAAGCAGGGATGAGGTGACGCTCGCAGGAGGAAGACAAGGCGAGTTCGGTCTCTGAGACCTAACCTGTCCAGCGAGACTCAGCGCTGACGTCCTCTCCTTTCCGTCCCTTCGCCATTCGCAGGCTCTCGAGCCCAGCCAGTCTAGCCTAGCCTAGCCAAAGATCCATGCATCCGTTCCCTCTCGCGTATCATCCGGCCAGACAGTCCTCTGCCTATCCCACCGGTCCAACTCAGTCCAAGCAATTCGTCCTCCCACCCCTTTGACCCTCACCTCTACCGCCCCGATCACACCCTTTTTTTCCCATTCCCGTTCCCTTTCCCCACCTCCACGCCCCTACGGACCATCTCCCCTGTCCTCTCATCCTCAACGACAAACTCCAACTTCCCCACCCCCTTCCCACCCACCACGCGCAAGACATCCTCGACCAACAACATCTGCTCTGACCGGATCCCTCCCGCCCTGACAAACACCCCGAACGAATCGACCCTCCTCTGAAGCACGCCCAACTTCTTCGGCCTCGCAGCAGGATCCGACCCTACAGAATGGAGTTCCATAGTGGACGTGCGCGTCCAAGCCTTGTTGGCGAGACGGGTGAACTCGACGTGCAACAGCTGGTCGATGTTCCCAGCCGTGCTGAGGACCCTGACCTCGATTGGGTCCAGACATTCCAGCACGAGACCGAGGACCTGGAAGACGGTGGGTCCGAAAGTGGTGATTTGGAGGGTGCGGGTCAAGAGAGGAGACGAGCGGAGGGAGCGTGGGAGGGGTCTGATGGGTGGACGGGTGGTGGAGGGATGGAGCGTTTTGGTGGGGGAGAGGGGCGGGCCTTCGCATCGGGAAGGGAAGTCGAAGCGGATCTCTTGGATGAGTGCGAACTCGGTTGAGCGGCGGGCGAGATGGTTTTCGAGCTCGGTGCCGGAGAGGGAAGGCGGGGTGAGAAAGAACTGGGCGACGTGGATCCCGGAGTGGAAGGTGATGGTGGAGCAGAGAACGGGGAAGGCGAGGTCTTTGAGGTGATGGGAGGCGAGACTGAGGGAGAGGAGATCGGAAGGGGACGCGTGGGAGAGGATGGAGGTTTGGAGCTCGATGGGGAAGGCGAGGAGCTTCATCTGTGCGAGGGGTCCGTGAGCGGATGGCGAGGCAGATTGAGTCTTGTGCGCTGACCAGAAAGAGCAAAGGAGATCAGTCTCCTAGGCACGTCTGAGCATACACAAGCAAAAGCACCTACTGCTGTTGAGCCGGAGTGAAAGTCGCGGAAGAAGAAGCGAAGGCGCCGAAGTCGAGGCGCGTGGGCCCTGTTGCAAAGTCACCCCTGTCTGCTCAGGCCCGCCAAGTCGGGAGAGACGTGTGGAGTTCGAGGCACCACATTACGCTAGCGATTACTGGCTAGGGTTGTCCAAGCTGAAGTGTGTAGATATAACAAGGTGTGCAAAGAAATGAAAGACAAGATGTCGCGAACCCCTCCTCGCTCTCCTCCCCGTTCTCGCCTAGACGAAGAACTCCCAGTCCATCTGGACCCACTTGATCATGTAGTCGTCCACCGCCCCTACCTCGTCCTCCTCCTCTGCCTCCTCCTGCTCGCCTCCTCCTCCCTCCCCCTGCAGGGCAGGCGCCTCCCCTTCCGGCGCGGCTATCTCGACATCGCCGCCCGCTGCTTCCGGGGCAGGAACAGGTTCGCCAGCCGCAGAAGGAGCAGCAGCAGCGGTCGACTTGTCCACAAAGTCGTCCCGATCGACGTCCAGCTCTTGCAGAGCAGCTTGTCCTGCAACCCGGTCGTCCTCGTCCTCCGCCAGCGCGAGATCCCTCTCCATCTGCCTCGCCGAGACCGCCCCTGCTCCGGCACCGATCTCGACCGCCTTTGTCGCCTCGCTCGTCTCTCCCTCCTCGATCGTCCCCAGCAGGTCGTCGCCCAGCATATCCCTCCAGTCCATCTTGCCAAAGTAGTCGGTCGTGAACTCTCCCTCCTGGATGACGACGTTGTCGAGCAGTCGCTTCTGATTCGCCTTCTTGAGCATGTTCTCCTCGATCGTGTGCTCCGACACGAACCGGTAGATGTGCACCTCGCGCGTCTGTCCGATCCGATGCGCTCGGTCCTGGCACTGCTTGTCCAACGCCGGGTTCCAGTCCGAGTCAAAGAACAGGACCGTGTCTGCTCCGGTAAGGTTGATCCCGACTCCTCCCGAGCGGGAGGACGCGATGAAGCAGAAGATGCGGTCGTCTGTGTTGAACCGTTCGGTGATGATCTGGCGTTCCTCGATCTTTGTGGACCCGTCGAGACGGAGGTAGCGGTGACCGTGGTGGTTGAGGAAGATCTCGAGGATGTCGAGGACCTTGGTCATCTGGGTGAAGATGAGGACTCGGTGCCCGCCCTCTTTACGTTCGCGGAGGAGGTCAAACAGTTTTTGAAGCTTGCCGCAGTCGTATTGAAGGAGGGAGGCGTCAGGGAAGGCAATCTGGTGAGCGACGGCCGAGTGGTGGAGGGAGTCGAAGGACGGGTCGGCGAGCGTGGGGTGGGATGAGTCGAGGGTCGGGAGGGCGTGGCGGACGAGGTCGCGGGCGACTGCGTTGGGAGGAATGACGGCAAACTTTGTGATGAGCTGAGAGGACTCTTCGCTCCGTTGGACGTTGGACTTGACGAGTCCGTTGACGAGGTCGACCCGGTCGAGGTACGAGCGGCGGTCTCGCTCGGCGATGTCGAGCGGGACGAGGTGAGGTTGCTGGCCAAGCTGACCGACAAGGGAGAGCAGGTGGCTTCCAAAGACGGGCGTCTGCTGGCAACGAAGCTGGTTCAGGTAGGCGATGTGCTTCCAGCGCTGAACCTTGTCGGCGTGAAGCTGATGCTCGCGGTACGTCCCCCATCCTGCGATCGTCGTGGTGTCCATCGGAGGACCGTCCTCAAGAACTTCGGTGACGAGTGGAAGGTGCTGCGAACCGTCGAGCCGGCGCGTCGACCGGGCTGCGTGCTTTGACGATTGCTCGTGACCGGTGAAGGAGAGGTTGAAGACGTCAAGGTCGAGCTGGTCGGCGTCGTCCTGGGCGAGCAGCTTCCGGCGGACGAACAACTCCTTGATCTCAAAGTCGGCAGCCACCGACCTCTCCATCGCGAACGAGGTCACGATCGGGCGGACCTCGAACAGATCCGGATGGTTGCACACCTTCCGGAGCTGCATCAGACAGTTTGCGATGCTGAGGAAGTTTCCCGTCCGGAGCGTCTCGCGCGTCTGCGAGCGCGACATGAACTCGTCGTACAGGAACCGTTGACGCTTGGCGAGCCGGCAGTAGATGACGTGCTCAAACTTGCCGGGCAGCTGCTTCTCGACGTCGGCCTTGAGTCTTCGGAGGAGGTACGGTCGGAGGAGCGTGTGCAGGCGGGTGATGGTCGCCTTTGCCTCGTCGCTCATCTGGCCGCCAGACTCGATCGCCTTGTCCATCGGATCTGGAGAGGAGAGAAGGGTCAGCTCGGTCTCAAAGAGTCGGGCTCCTGGTGCGTACTCACTTGAGAACCACTCCGAGAACTCCTTGTGGTTGGCGAACCCTGTCCCTTCTGCCTGCATCCCGGCCGGCATGAGAAAGTAGAGGAGCGACCAGAGCTCCATCAGGTTGTTCTGCAGCGGCGTTCCAGTGAGGAGAAGTCGTCGTTGGGCGTTGAAGCCGAGCAGGGTCTGCCATCGCTGGGAGCGGAAGTTTTTGACGTTGTGGGCCTCGTCGAGGATGAGGTAGTGCCACGGCTTTCTCCGGAAGATGTGCTGGTCGGCGAGCACGAGCTGGTACGAGGTGATGCACACGTTGAACGAGTTCTCCGTGTTCCACCCGCGTCGCTTCTCCTTCCGGTCCTTCTGGTTGCCGTAGTAGGTCATCACCTTGAACCCGGGAAAGAACTAAACAATCAAGACAAGACAAGATAAGGGTCAGCAGCTCGAAGGAAGGTGCGATTCCATGGATGAGTCGTCCCACTGACCTTTTTGAACTCCATCTCCCAGTTGAGGATGACCGAGGTCGGGACGACGATGAGATGCGGCCCCCACATGCCCTTCTCGCACGCGAGGTACGACAGCAGCGAGATGGTCTGGATCGTCTTTCCGAGACCCATCTCGTCGGCGAGGATTCCGTTGGTCTCGTTGTTGTACAGACTCGCGAGCCACTCGAGACCGGCCTGCTGGTACGGACGAAGGTTGCCTCGGAACAGGAACGGCGTCCGGATCTTTGGAGGGGCACCGTCCACGACGCCCTCAGCATCAGCAACGAGCGCGTTCGACTGTCCGACGGCGTCGTCTTCCTCTTCCTCGTCCTCGTCTTCGTCTGAGCCTGACTCGGACTCGGACTCGGCCTCGGAGCCGGAGCCTGACTCGTCGGCTTGACTCGATGCAGCCTCGTCTTGGTTGTCCATCTCGACGTCCGGCGCGAGTTCCCGGATGCTGGCTTCCGGTGAACGGCTAGATGAGTTGATCTCGTCCGCGTGGACCCCGTTCGAGATGACTGGTTCCTCGTCGTCCGAGTCAGGCGCATCCTCGGGTGCATCTTCGACGGCCTCCTGCCCGTTGTCCTCTTCTTCCTCTGCGCTTCCCTCCTGGTCGTCGGCCTCGTCGGCCTGAGCTCCGTAGCCGTACCTCTTCATGAGCTCCTCGATCGGGATGTCGGCGTCGTTGAGGAGACCCTCGTCTTCAGAGTCGTCCTCATCGGCCGCGTCCTTCTCGGCCGCCTCCATCTCGAGCTCGAGCCGCTCATCCTCCCCGGCCTCACCCTCGACATTGACAGGAGCAAACTCGACGTCTTTCGACTTTGACTTGGACCGACGACGAGAACGGGAAGAGTTGACGGGTGCATCCTCCGGGTCGAGGGGCGTCGAAGGAGACGAGGCGGAAGCAGCTGTGCGTCTGGTCGAGATGGCTTTGACCGGAGCAGCAACGGGGGAAGACGTCCGGGAGGTTAGAGAGGCGGGATCGTGACCGTTTGGAATCATCGCTGTACGGGCCAGAGACAACGTCATGCGTCAGCGTGAGTTTAAGTGAGAAAGAGAAAGGCCAGAGGGACTGACCTTGCTCCCCGTCTTCGTCGTCCGAATCGGGTCCCGACTCTGGCTCGACGTCGGAACGATCCTCCTCCATCTCCTCGTCGCTGTCTGGGTCGGCTTCCAGGTCGGCGTCTGAACCGGTCCGACTGGCCTCGCTGTCGGGCTTCTCGCTGACGTTCTCGTCGCTGTCGTCCTGGTCGCCTTCCTCGCCTTCGCGGTCGAGTCCGTCGCCGAGGAGGTCCTCCTGTCTTCGGTTGAGGAGGGTCCCACTGCGTTCGAGCATGGCGTCCAGGTGCTCCTTTCCGAGCCTCTCCCTCTCCCTCTGCTCGTCCTCCTTGAGCTTGGCCCGCACGACGTTGACGGCCAACTTCCACTTTCCGCGCACCATCTTTGCCAGCACTCGAGCCCCGTTCCTTCTTTCTCGCTCACCCTGCTTGCGCTCCCGCTCCTCTCGTCCGCCTTCGCGCTCCCAGTAGCCAAGTACGAGACGGCCGACCTTCTTCGCACCCGCGACCCTTGCCTTGCCCTCTCCCACGACGCCGCGTTGAACAAAGACGAGGTGCTCGAGCATCGCGTCGTGCCGCGAGATGCCGATGTTGCTGCCGGGCGGGCGATTCGGTCGGCCGCCCGACGTCGTCTTTGCGACCGACCCGAGCCGCCCGAGCGACTGGAGGAGAGCGATCTTGTTGGCGAGGACAGCCTCCTTCTTGGCCTGCTTCTCAAAGAAGGCAGGACTGCCTTGCGGATGGCTGACAGGTATTGGAAGGTCGTCTGGGGTGAGGAACGTGACGGACGACAGGTACGAGGACAGGGAGTGGTTATGTGGCGGTTTGGACGGGATGTGGGTGAAGTGAGTGTAGGATGGAGGGTCGAAGGCCATGTAGCGGTCGGGCAGCCTCGGTCGCGAGTACTGGTTCGGTTGCGGTCGACGAGGCTCGCCGTTGAGCATGATGGCCCCTCGCTTTTTGGGCGGGGGCGGAGCCATGTAGTCGTACGGCTCCGGAGAGGCCGACTCCGACACAGCTTCGTGCAGGTGGGATCGTTTGGCAGGCCCCTTGCCCTTTTGTACGGGCGAGGGCAGGTCGTCTGTCGAGTTGAAGGGGAGCAGGGCGGCTGCCCGTCCCTTGCCCTTGTCGAGTGCGCTGAGGGTCTCCTTGCGTTCAGAGATTTGCCGACGTGTCGTCCGCACCGGAGCAGAGCCGACAGTCGAGGCAGACGTTGATGCCTTGCTGGCCAAGTTGGCAAGCAGATCGTATGGTTCGGACCACTAAGAGAAGCAAAGGCCGTGAACGATGAACCGTCAGCAAGCGGCATGATTTCTCCAGGAGGCGAACCGACTCACCTGGACGAAAACGGCCGACGAATCCTTCTTGGCAGTCTGGGAAGAGCCACAATCAAATGCGAGTCAGTCTCAGGTAGACGCGGAAAAAGATGGGTACCGAGTGTGCTTACCTCTGGATCGAAGCCGACCATGTCGACAAACTTCTCCATGTGGAACGCTTGGCGGACCTGGCAAAGAGATGCACAGTGTAAGGGTCAGTGCTGCCTCTTTTGAAACCTCCTCGGAGCCGATTGAGCGGCTACGATGGACTCACGAGACCGTCATGCCTGCCCATGACCTCCTCGATCTCCTTTTGCTTTGCGTTGACGAGCTCCGTCTTCCGTTCCGTCGTCAGAGGGCCCTGAGTGACGGCCTCATCCTTTTTGGCTGGCTCGGGAGAGGAGACACGAGCTGCCGCGTTTGCGTATGCGGCCGCCGCTGTGCGTGACAGGCGTGAGGACGAGGATGGTTGCGCCGGGGGATGTGAGCTCGCGCTCGACGAAGCGATCGGTTGAGAGCTGTGGCTCGTCGAGGTCGATGCCTCCGGTTGCAGAGGCAGCCCGTTCTCAGCTTGGGCGGCAGCCAGTGAAGCTCTCGATGACCGGCGAGCAGAGCTCGAGCTGGCGTCCACGCCCGGAGGAGAGGGATCACGGTCGTTTGGCGCAGGGGAGTCGTGCGAAGGCTCGAGGGCGTCCACATCCATAGAGTCGTTCTCCTCTGCTTGTTCCGAGTCTCGAGGCGGAGCTGAGGATCTGGCGGAAGATTCGCGCTCGCCATGGGCGGGCTCGGGCGAGGCGGAATACCTGGGTGGATCCAGGGGAGTCGCATGCTCGGACGTGAGCTCGGTCATGAGGGCGTCTGGCTCGGGCTCATCCTCCGCGTCCGAGTCCATGTCGCCTTCTTCTTCCGGGATCTCGGCTTCCTCTTGGGTCCCTGGCCGGAGTGCGCCCTCGTCCTCGACGTCTGAGGTTGGGGGCGAGGCTGATCCGAGCTGACGAGGAGGGGAGGGAACCGCCGAGCTCATCGTCGCGCCAGCGTCCTCGCCCGTCGCGTATGACCCGTCGGCGTCCTCTGCGTGATTTTCGAGCTCTCGCTCGTCGTCCATGGCCTTCTCAGCGCAGTAGCAAGTACGTGACGCGAGAAAGAGCGAGAAAGGGATGGGGACGGTCGTCAAGGTTGGGCGTGAAAAGAGAACCGGGGCGAGCTCGAGCTCACCCTCCTCGCTCCTCCCCACGACCATCTCCTCACGCCTGTCGATCGGCCCAGTCGGCATTCCAGCCTAGTCAACGTGTGTTTTGCGAAGTGATCAGTAAGTTACCGTCTCCACCGTCGCCAGTTTGTGCACGATTGTTGCTCTTGCGAGCTGTCCGAGCTGACGGCGAGCGTGCTCTCTTCCCGACAGATTGACCTCGCTCCGCTTGGATCGCCTCATCGAGCGCCATGACTGCCCGCCGCATCAGCGTATCCTCCACACGGAACCTCGCTCGTTATGCGTCTAGCTCGTCGTCAGCTTCTGCGGGCCCTTTCCAACCTCCCCCTCCTCTGCATGCGCCCCCACCTCCGCTCCGCCCGACGAGCTCACCAGGGAGCTCGTCCTCGACGACAGCAACGAGAACCAAGCCTCACTCTTCTGCGACATCTGCCAGCGCACAATCATCGAATTCCGATGCCTCTCTCCCCAAACATCTTTCCTCGAAACGATCAGGGCCAAAGGAGGGCTCTCTCGCGAACGAGACTGGCCAGGCGGGTGAGCTCAACCGGTCCTCCGTTCCACCTCCGCTCTTGCCCGTCTCTGACCATCCTTTTCGGCCCTCGTTGGTCGTTCCATTGCAGGTGCTGGGAGTCTACACACGCCCCTGGCGTTGCCCAGAATGCCGAGGGCAGGCAAGGCTCGTCAACGGCCAACGTGGATGCTCGACCTCGACGGTGAACGAGGTGAGCTCACCTTCAGCCCGGACGACCGATGCCCTCGCCTCGCATGCTGATGTATCGTACTGTCTCGTCTGTCAGGTGTTCATTACCGTCTTGCCAACATTCTGCTCGCGCCTTCGCCTTCGAATCCGGCTCCTGACGACCCGTCCTCGTCCCGGCCGCATACCCTCGAACCAGCGCTGCCTCCAATCTCGGCCGCCCTGCTCATCTGCCAACAGATGGTCCACTTCAACGTCCCTCCTTCAGCGACGACCTACTCGCTCCTGCTGCAGATCTGTCTCAAGGGCCAGTCGGATCGGGCGCTCGAGTACAACCTGCCGGACCCGTCCGAGTTCGAGGAGGGCTCGATGGCCCGCGAGGAGCTGCTCGTCGAGAAGCGGTACATCTCCGAGATGACCTGGTTAGAGAAGAGGCGGAGACTGCTCTGGCAGGGCCCGGATCCGACTCGGATGGACAAGCCAGAACGTGGGGCCTGGTTCGGAAGCGCAGAGTTTGAGATCGCGTGGGGGTTCTACCTTGACGCTGAGGCGAGGGGGATCATGATCCCCCGAGAGGGTCTGGATGCGCTCATCAAGGTCAGTCCGGTCTTCTCTTATCGGCCAGCCGTCGAGATCTCGTCTGACTCTGTTTTATCGCCTCCAGCTCTCGCACATCCACCCGTCGCTCACGTCTCGCGTCACGCCTCTCCTGTCAGCCTCCGCCACCTCTCCGACCGCCCAGTCTCTCGAACTCGCCCTTCTCCCCTACATCTCCATCCCACGCCATTCGAAGTCTCCTACCGACGCTCTCGCGGATGTTGACCGGATCCTGTCCATTTACGCCGACGCTCGTGCGCAGGGCGTGTTCCCGTCAAAGGAGGCGATCGGGCAGATTGTCCTTCGCTTAGTCGCGGTCGGGTGGAGTAACGCCGCAGTCGACATGGCGATCGACTATGAGGAGAACCAAAGAGAGGCGAGGGATCTGTTGCCGCCAGAGGTGTGGGGGAACTTGATGAGAGCGATCGCTCGTAAGGGCAAGGTCAGTCACAGGTCGTGATGCTCGTCGCGCTTCTTTGATCGGGCTTGACTGACGTCGTTCACCTTTTCCGACTCGATCAGACTGCCTCTCTGTTGACGGCTTGGACGCACGCCGTCAACTCGTCCCGCCTCTCGCCCGACATTGGCCTCATCACCGACTGCCTGCTCCTGTTCGGCAAGGCTGGGCTGCCCGAGATCACCATCCAGCTGCTTACTCTGCTCAAGGCCAAGGGGATCCCCATGGCCGAGTACCACTACGCCGCGCTCATCCAGAGCTGGATCGCGATTGACGACCTCGAGGCGGCCATGTGGACGCTCGCGCTCATGCGGCTCGAAGGCTGTCCGCCAAACGGCGAGACGGCCAATCCGCTTCTGGGGCTGATCGTCGGGGAGAGGCCGCCAGTGACGGTCGAGGAGGTGGAGGAGGTCACCCAGCGGGTCGACCGGGCGTGGTTCACGCTGGTCGAGAGCAAAGAGAAGCGAGGGATTGTGGATGTGACGGCTGGGAACGCGCTCTTGTTGTCGTGTCTGAGCATCACAGACTTTGTGCGGACAGCGGAGACGTTCAACGGTCAGTCACAGCTTTGCCTTCGCTGCGCATCAACCGAGATCTGACCACTGGTCTTTACGCCGTCATGTGTTCCACAGAACTCGCCAACCTGGGCATCACCCCAAACCTCGACTCGTACCACCATCTCCTCGACGCATGCTTGCTCCGTCCAGCAGAGACCTACCCGCTCTTTGTCCGGATTCAGCATCTTCTGCGCACAAACAACATCTCCTTTACCCATCGCACGTACGAACGACTGATCGCGTACCTCTGCGCCCATCCACCTTCGACTCTCGCCAGATCCAACCTCACCCCGGAACAGGCAGCGTTGCGCGATCTGGTCGCCGACTCTCCTCCCTCCACCTTGACGTCCTCTCCCTCTTCGACCTCGCTGGTCCGGTCGGACGCCACCCCCATGTCCCTTCTCACCGCCGGCGGATCGTCTACGTCCCTCGCCAACGCGGACGACAGCGTTCCTGCCCGGATGCCCTCCTCGGAAGACATGCTCGACACTGCGCTTGCCCTCCTGGCCGAACTCAAGTCCCTCCCGTCCACCTCTCGTCTGCCAGGACACGGCCTCGGCCCCACCCGACGAACCTACACCTGCCTCATCCGTCGACTCGCCTCCTCCCGGGACTCCCGCACCGGCGCCTACCTCGAAGAGATGCGCCTCCAGGGCTACTCGCCCGGTCGGCACCTCACGCAGTTCGTCTGGCAGCAGGGAGGGGTGACAGCGATAAAGGCGAGGCCTGGCTTAAAGTTTGGTGGTGGGGGAGACCCGAGTCTGGTGGGTGTGAGGGAGGTCGTAGGGGAGGTCTGGCAGGATGGGAGGATCAGGAAGAGCGGGCCGGTCAAGTGGGCTGGGGGAGAGGAAGGGTTGGGAATTGGGGTGAGAACGGGGAGGAGCAAGGAGGATCTCGGGAGGGGGAAGACACATCTGGTGGAGAGGCCGTAGAGAGGATGGGATGGGATGCTCTTGCGCGACGTGTCCTTTGGAAAGAGGAGCAGGGCACTGGAGGTTGCTCGGAGTTGGCCGTGGCCTGCCTGGATCACATCCCTCCTCCGCTTCTGCTCCGCCCGCCTCGTTCTCCCTCCGACGTTCATCACCAGTACCTCCGTCTCATTCTTCTCTTTGTACTTTCAGCTACCACCTCGCCACATCCACAACCAAGCACGCTCATCTCTCCACTGCGCGATGTCGACCTCCGGAACCTCCTATACCTCCCAGGTCAGCTCTGCGTCCCCCCGCCCCCGTCCCATGCCTGCGCCTACAAGCCCTCCTCTCGCTAACCTCTCTTTCTCCCTAACCACTACAGTCTGTTTTCACCGTCACCGACAGTCTCAAAGAAAGACTCGTCGAAGAGAAAGACGGTTCGTCCCGTCCTCGTTTCTGTCACGTACGCACGACTCCGACCTGCTGACCCGGCCATTCCATCCTCCTTTTCCCCGATCCCCGATCCACGCCCAATCTCGCCGTCCAACACGAACATTGCCGCTGCTCCACGCTTGAAATCTCTTAGGCCATCTCTACTCCGCCGTCGCCTCGCACTATCACCTCCCATACGACCCGTCCGTCTCCTCGTGCGAGGTCCTCGTGCATCAGTTCTCTCAACTGCTGCACAACGGGGAGGCGACGTGCATTACGGAGCCGGAAGGGCACGAGGGCGAGCTGGAGAGTGTGCTGAGACGGGGTGGCAGGGTGTTGGACATCGGGTGTGGGATGCAGGGCGTGTGGGTCGTCCAGATGTGCGAGGCGTTTGAGCGGGCGGAGGTGGTCGGGGTGGATCTGTTTCCTGTCGAGAGGGAGTGAGTCCGCTCGTTTATCTGTGATTGCAGTAGAAGAGCCAGCGGCTGATCACGTCTCGTTTGTGGTGGATCCGGCTTAGCTACGCACCACCGAACGCGATCTTTGAGGTCTCGGACGTCGTTGACGAGGGCTGCTTGCTGTAGTGAGTTCTTCCAACTGATATGCTTCGAGACGATCTCAACGCTGATTGCCCTCAATTGCACTTCTGCGCGAAGTCCCGACGAGTACTTGTGAGTCTGCGCCTCTTTGCTCTTCTGTCAGGCCTGGCTCGTTTAACCTTTGCGAACATCTCATCTTCTCAGCGATCTCGTACACTGCCGATACACCCTCCCGTGGCTCAACCCGCTCAAGAACACGTTCATCTTGAACGAGATCAAGCGGGTTCTCAAGCCAGGTGGCATCCTTCTGCTCGAGGAGGCGATGGTACGTTCCAAAGCTGAGCTCGGATTTCGCAACTCTCACAGTCTCGATCAAGCCTGACACTCCTCTATCTTGATCTAGGCCGAGCTGACCGGCGCCCACAAGGAGAGGAGAGTCCCGTGCTGGCTGCATCGAGAGCACCCGAACGGCCAGTTCTTGTGGCCGGCCATCTTTCGGATGCTGGAGCCGCTGATCAGGTCGAGTGGGCGAGACGAGACCGAGGATGGGTACGGGTGGTTTGACGAGGTCGTCGAGCTGAAGAAGCGGATACATGTCGGGAGACAAAGTCGGCCGGCAGGTGAGCAGCTTTACTTTCGATCTCCTTGAATCTGAACCTGACGCCGACCTCTCTGTCCCAGTCCTGGACGGTCTAGACCCGACCGAGCTCAAGGAAACGCTGCTCCATCGCATCCTCGAAGGCGAGTCCGCACTCCGCCGCTCTTGATCAGATGACCGAGCCAACACACTCCTCTTTCCACCCGAGCAGACCAGTTCCGCACGCCTGCCCGAGGTGACCTCGACGAGGACGCAGTCCAACCTCGTCTGCCGGACCCGACTGTGCTGGCCAAGGTCGACTCTGGCCTCTGGCAGGAGTACTCGCTCATCTGGGCCAAGAAGTCGGGCGTTCGAGCGAGTGATGGGCCAGCGGAGGCGTTGTTTTGATGTCTGCCTGTCAAGATGCGATGCGTGTCGAGCAAAAAGGAGAAGAGTGAGAGGTGTGGCGATGAGCTCGACCCCCTTTCTTTTTCCGAGGCTTGTTTGGGGGCGCGATAAGGCGCGGCCGAGGTCGAGGCTCTGGGGGATCGTCTGAGGGAGTGCGGGGGGAAGGGGGTCGGAGTGGTTTGGAATCGATCCCTGTGCCTTTCTGTCCTCTGTCCACGTTCATCCCTTCATCCCTCTCTTCCTCTCCTCGTTCTCTTCGCCCTCGAGGTCCATCCTCCTCCTCTCCTCTCCGTCTCCTCACCCTCTCGTGACCCACACTCCCTTTGCCTGTCGACCAGCAAATCCTTCTCTCCCTCTCCCACCGCCCTTCCCTTTCACCTCGACCCAACCTCTCCTCCTCCTCCTTCTACGATGCTCGCCCCTACCTCACTCGTCGCCGTCCTCCTCTTCACCTCGTCGCTCGTCTCTGCGGCTGGAGGGTCGTCCCCTCACCAGGCTGGTGTGAACCGTCGTCGACACTCTGCAAAGAACATTGCTCGACGCGAGGCGTCCTCCGCCTCGTCCACCGACGTCCTCGGCCGACAGCAGCCCGGAACCGTGCAGATGCGAAAGAGAGCCAACGGAGGAAACTGCAAGGTCAGACCCGCTGCGTCTTCGTCGTCGTCTGCACCCGTCGCAGCCGCAACCTCGGCTACTCCTGCTGGTACGACCTCGGTCAAGGCAGCTGCGACGTCTGTCCCCGCGGTCATCGTGTCCTCGGTCGCTCAACCTCCTGCGCAGACGACAACGACCAAAGCGTACGTCGCGCCTACTACCACGGCCGCTGCTCCCGCGGCTACTACGACTGTGAGTCGCTCCCTTTGATCTATAAGCAGAGAGAGGAGGAGGACGGACGAGGGACGGTCAGCTTCACGCGTGCGCGGTCGACGCGAACAAGGGTCCGACAAACAACGGATGCACGATCGACCCATGAGCAACGGGGGGTCTCGCCCTCGAGTATATCCCCGAGATGCCCTCCGGGGCAT
Source organism: Mrakia hoshinonis (assembly GCA_036245725.1). Taxonomy (NCBI): domain Eukaryota; kingdom Fungi; phylum Basidiomycota; class Tremellomycetes; order Cystofilobasidiales; family Mrakiaceae; genus Mrakia; species Mrakia hoshinonis. The sequence continues at coordinate 176,335 of BTPH01000104.1, forward strand.
CATCTTGAGTGCGCAGATGATGAGAGCTCGCTTGAATTTTATGTTGCGGAGGATGGAGAGAGGGTCTGCCGAGTCAGGTCGCGTCGCGTCTCCCAGGCTTGCTTGCTGACCTCGTCTTTTCGCTTGAGCTTGCAGACCACCGCCGCTGCTCCTGCCGCTACGACCACCAAGGCTTCCTCGAGCGGATCCGGAACTGCCCTGACGCCGAACGGAAACAAAGCTGGAGTCGTGAGTGCAAGGTTGTCGACTGTTCAGCCCACACTAGAGGCTGACCCGCGTCGCTTTCGATCTCCTCGTCAGGCTGGCATGGATTCCCTTCCCTTCATCAAGCAGAAGCTCGGTTGGTGGTACGACTGGAATGTAGTGCCAGACGGAGATGCAGGAAATGCGATCCCGGTCAACATGCTCTGGGGAGCTGGAACTGCCGACGGAACCGACTCTGCTAGGTTGTCTGCCTTCAAGTCCCTGACCACCACGCCCACGTACCTCGTACGTCGAATTCTTACGACCTGGCTCGTTACCAGCTTTCTACTGATTGTTCAACATTGACAACCTTTCGTTTCGCAGCTCGGACCGAACGAGCCGGACTGCCCTGCCGGAGGAGGATCTGCTGGCCTGACCATCGCCGCTACCGCCACGCTTTGGAACACTCTCATCGCACCTATGGGAGAGAAGGGAGCACTGCTTGGAAGCCCCGCCATGTGCAAGCAAGCTGCCGAGGACTTCCTGACCCCGTTCAGCAAGCAGATCTCGCGACCTTGGGACATCACCGTACGTCCCATACAGAAGGCTTCTGATCGCTTCCGTCCATTTGTCTGACCCGTCCTCATATCTCTGCTTCAGACGGTCCACATCAACAAGAACAACATGGACGGCGTCCGCAAGGATCTCGACCACTACGCGCAGTACGGCAAGCCGATGTGGGTCACCGAGTTTGCGTGCGTCGACGACTCGTCGTCCTTCATCCCCTGCACCGACCAGACCGAGATCAACAACTACATCAACAACATTGTCGATCTCCTCGAGGCCGACTCGAGGGTCTACGCCTACGCCTGTGAGTGCCCGATCTTCATGCTCGTGCTTCCCCCTGATGTTTCTACCTTCTGTCCTGACCCTTCGACTGAACCTTTTTCGTAACTCCTAGATTCCGATGGGATGGGCCTTGGAAATGTATGGCCAACTGTATCCAACGGCAAACTCAGGTATGTGATCCGCCCCATGACTTTGGGAGAGTCGCGATCCCGACCGCTGACCTTCCCTTCGCGCGGTTCCTCTGCTCTCTCTTGCGCCTTTTCCTCCACTCTCGCAGCGCTTCCGGTCAGACCTACCTCAACGCGATCAGCAAGTACCACTAAGCGCTTGCGCTCGTCCCAGTGGTCGTGTTTGTCTCTCCTCTCCGTCTGTGGTTCTCAGGTGTCTCCGTCCCGCCCGAGTCGAGCAGCGCTCGTCTCGTTTCCTTTCTCTTTCTCTCTCTCTTTCTCTGGTCCGACGAGAGAAGGGGTCTGCGACCTTTTCTCCCTCGCTCGGTGGCTGCTCTGCTTATCTATCTCTCCTGCTGTGCAGTATACGTAGTGTAGCGATCAGCTCGGCGTCTTTCTGTCTTCTAGTTTCCCAGGCTCGTCCATGTCTTTGATAGACTTGTACGACCTACAACCCAATTGAATTGGCTTTTAACTTTGTATACCCTTGTCTGAGACTAGGAAGATGATGCGGAAGAGAACAGCCTTGACAATCTCGTCTCACAGCTACACTTCCTCACCCATCCTCTCCTCACCAGGCCAGACCGTCCACTCCTCCAGTCCGCCTCTGATTTCCGTGATCGGTCTCTCGCTATCGCGTTCTACCCGCTTCACCACGACCCCTTCGTTGCCAGCTACCAGCCTGTTCACCATCGCCTGCGTCTCCTCCTCGACCACAATCATCATCTCCTCCGCCCACTTCCCACCACCCACCATCGCCAGCGCATCTTCCGCCAGCAACTCGGTGTACCGACTCGTCGGTGCGCCAGGCAGAAGGACGACCCTGAACGACTTGAGCGTCCTGCCGAGGACACCGAGCTTCTTCGGTCGAGCGAAGGGCGACGAGTCCACCGCCACGACTTCAAGCGTCTCGACGCGTTTCCAAGACTTGTTGATGATCGCCGCCAAAGGTCCATGGAGAAGCTTGCTGTACGGCTTCGGGCTGAACAGATGGACCGTCCTCGGGTCGAGCACCTGCAGCAGCGGGAGCAAGATCGCCCATCCGTTGTCGCCCCAGATACTCAACCTGAGCGTATCGAGTTTGATCGGCTCCGATCGAAACGCGCGCGGAAGAGGCCCAAACGGCTTCTTCCTCGTCGTAGGGAAGACGTCCCTGTACCCGTTCGGGTTGGGAAGACCCGTTTTGGCGTACTCGGATGGGAAGTCGAGTCGGAGCTCCTTGAGGTGCGTCGTGAGTTCTTTGTGCCGGCGGTCGGTGTCTTGAGCGGTGGAGGGGAGGAAGAAGGAAGTGAGATGGGCCCAGGAGTGGATGGTGACGCGGGCGTAGAGGGGTGGGAGGGCGAGAGAGTGGAGTGTGTGAGAGGTGGTGAGGCAGGTGAGGAGAGTTGCAGGTGGACAGAAGGAGAGGATGAGGGATTGGAGCTCGGTGGGGAAGGCGAGGAAGTGCATGGGTTTGGAGAGGAGGTTGTGGGCGTGCTGGAGGAGGAGAAAGGGAGAGGGGGCGGTGAAGGCCGGTGAGCTCGTTTTGGGTCAAGGTCCAGCTGAGTCTGCGAGAGACTGACCTTGTCAGTGATCCGGCTGACAGTAGAGTCTAGTCTGAAACGATTCAAGGATAGACGCCCTTGCCCGGTTGTTGTAGTTCGAGAGGCAGAGGAGGAGGCGAGGCGGTGAGCTCGAACGTCGCGTCTCCGCTGTCTGGCTCTCGTCCGGTTGTCGCTCCCATCCACCACCCACGCCCGTTACCAGGGCGCGCTGATGCTCCTTTGACGCGGATGGCTGCTCTACGCAAACCATCTTTTGCCTGGATGGGTCTGATGAGTTCAAGATGGGCTGGCTGCCCCTCTGGTTGATGAGCTCTCCCCTCTCTCTGAGGTCGGCACCAGTCAACCGATCTCCGCCCTCCCCTGCCGTGCCAAACCTGCCCCTTTTGACGGGGAACGAAACGTGAGCACTCCGCTTCATGTGGGAAGGATCCTCGGCCTCGAGCTCGCCCCTCTGTGCCGTTCTACGACCCTCAAACCACCATCGTCAGGACGGTCGCCTCCTCGAGACGATGCAACCACCCTCGCCAGCAGACCGGCTTCGGCCATCAGAGCATATGGACAGAACAGGCAGGCTATGCGTCCCACCCCAAGCGCTGAGCCCGCAGGACTTCTACCGACCGGCCGGCACGGACGGCAGGGAAGCAGTCTCGAGCTCTGCGAGCTCGCGGGCGGACACTCGTCGGCCTCCGCCTGGGCAGAGAAGGCCATCAGCCAGTCGTCCGACTCCGCTGCCGGACAAGAAGACACCCCAGCCGGTTCCATTGGTGGTGCGCTACTTGCCTCTGGACATTTGGGTGTGCACCAGCCTGATGGACAACTCGACGGTCAGTCAGCTTCCCGCGGTCTCGCCTTGCGCTTCCCCCGACCGTCCTGCCCCGCACCCGGCTAGGACGCGTCTCCCTGTGTCGACGACGCTACTGACACCCTTCGCGGCTATTATTTGCCCTTCGTGCAGATTGACGAAGCCAAGTTTCACTGCTTGACGGTCGCCGGCCTTCTCCCTCCGCAGAGCCACCGGCACGACCTCGTTCCCTCGTTCGACGCAACCCCACGCAAGGCACCCAGATCCGTGTTTGACCGGCTTGCACGGACGCCGAACAAGTCGGCCGTCGTAGCCGAGGCGTACGGGTCGACGTACGAGTCGAAGTCGCCTCCACCGAGCTCCAGCTCAGCCAGTCTTCCCTCGCAGGGGAAAGCCGCGACGAGGCCGAAATCGACCAACGCTGGCAGTCCAGGCGACTTTGGACAGGACAAAGACACTGGCGGACGGAAGGTGCACCAGTGAGTGGACAATGCACGCGATCGGGCCGTTCCGAAGTCTGCCATATCTCGCTGACACGCTGCCCTACTTTGCCGGTCCAGTGTTCGTCCGTCCGCCTCGACGGCCAACTTCCGGATCCCTACGACATCCGCTCCTCCGTTAGTTCCCTCGACTAGCGTCGACCATCTTCCCTCTGTCGCGCACGCTCCGGGTTCGGAAGACCTTCCAGTGTACGACACGTGGCATGGCCTCAACTCAGCGATCAACGCCTTCCTCACCTCGTCCTCGCCACCTCGACCCGGCCAGCCTGGCTTGAGCCTCAACAAGCTCTCGACTGGCTCGGTAGAAACCAAGTCATCCGTCCTCTCTGACGTCTCGGCCGAGACAGACTGGTCGCTCGTCGAGGCTTCAGGATCCCAGCACTCGTCGTCTCCTCAGCGGGATCGCAGTTCTCACGCCGGCCCGTCAAGCTTCGCTCCTGACAGCACCGACAAAGAAGCCCGTTCACGGCTCGATGACGTGTCACCACCTCTCATGTCGCCGAAAGCGTCTTCCAGGTTCCAGTTTCGCGCGCCCCCGCCTGGGATCGTCGTCGAGGAGTCGGGTCCGCCGACACTGCCTGAGCCGCCGTCGGTGCTGAAGAAGCCGAAATCGATGGTCAACTTTCGGGCGGCGTCGAGGCCGCCGGAGCTGGACTTCGAGACCAAGAGAGTGGTTGATGGACACGATCTCGTCCTCTTCTCGACCGTGAGTTTCGTCCAGGTCCGCTGTCTGATCAGAGCTGAGAAAAGACTAATGGCCCTTCTCATCTTTTCTCGACGTAGGGTTTCTTGCTTGACAAGTTCTCGGTCAAGTCTCTACGCCCGGGAGACATCATCGAGGTCCAGCTCCGGGTAGGTTCCTCCTCCTTCCACGCCCGTCTCAGCCGATCATAGACATACTGACTGGACTTTTCTTCTCCCGTTAGGCTTCGTACATTAGTCTCCCCCGCTCGGACCCAGCACTGTACCTTCAGTCTTGTTTCCAGAGCTGGCCCTGGGTGGCAGCCTTCTCCGGCGGACCCACGAAGCACTCGGATTCGAACGACAGCATGACGTTTCGGCGCCGCTGGGTCCAGGTGCAAGCAGGCGAGATCGTCGGCTGGAAGAGCATAGAGGATGGACACGTGAGTTTCGTCTCTTCAATGCCGGTGAAGCGACCAGCACGAGACTGACCTGACTGATCATCCTGACAGGGTGCATCTGCCGCCATCTTTCGCTTCCCGCTGTCCTCGTTGCTGAGCGTGGCCGAGCACGAGGCTCCGAAGGTCAATTCGCGGTCGCTGCAAACTCTGCCTGCCAAAAGCATCCTCGTCCGGTTCTCGGATCGATCTGAAGGAGGGGTTCGGCTTGAGACTGGACGACTGTGGATCAGGTCGCAGTGCCTCCCAGGTGCGCCTCATTCGTCTTCGCTATGCGCATATCAAGTCGAAGGCTGACGAGATCCTCCCACGCTCTGCTTCCTGTCCTCAGCCCAAGACAGCCTTCTCCGGGCGCTCGCCTTCTCGGCCCCCTGGACATCCGATCGTCAAATCGGACTCGCACCGACGTTCGACCGGAAGACGGTCTACCTCAAGGCCTGCCACGTCTTGTCCCAGCCGACGTGGCGTCTCAAGAGGGCGGGCTACCTGCCTGTCGTCGGGCCTGCTCGTGAGCAGAAGGAGTGGGAGAAGTGGACGTTCACCTCGTTCGACCGGACCGAGACGACTCTCATCTCGACCGACGATCAAGAACCATCGACTCTGGCTTCCACACCGGCTACGGGTTTGAGAAGCCGTCTCACTCGTCGAGGCACGGTGACAGGCGATAGTCGCGTCTCGGACGCCACGCCGAAGCGGACACCCTCCAAACTCAGACGCCCGACGACCGCGGCAACCTCCTCGAGCACGCCCGTGCCGCTCACTCTCTCGCGACGGATCTCCAACCTCGACATGACCTCGTCCACCTCGCTCGCCTCTTCCTCGACCTCTTCCTCGACCCAGTCATCCTCCAAGCCGCTCACGTCAACGATCTCGGACGCGCTCTCGTCCTTCGCGTCCGTCACGCTCGGTCGCTCACGCTCGACTTCCATCTCGGCGGCCGTCGGGAGGGCAGGTCGCGGTCATCGACGGAGCCTGACTGCTACCACGACCGAAGAGATGTTCGCTCCTCCGCCGGTCACGCCTCGGAGCGCGTCGCTTGCGATCGACCGGTCGCAGGTCGTCGAGCGAGGGGTCGATGCATTCGGAGAAGAAGTCTTTCTCATCGATCCCGAGGGACTCGCCGAGGCAACAACGACCGAGTCGGAAGACGAGTGGTCCCGTCGTCTCGGAGTTCATCACAACCAGGACACCATCCGAAGCCGCGACTCGTCCAGGACCAGCTCGGCCACCGAAGGAGCGAGACGGATCACACCGCCATCGACGAGGTCCGCGCCCGATCAGACCACGCCCGGAAGGAGGCAGACCATCACGGCGTCGCACTTCCAGAGTCCTTCTCACGTGCGTGCGACTTCCGGATCGACAACTTCGACCTCCTCGCTCCAGACCCCTCCTGCTCATCCGCGCCGCACGACCAGCGGATCCTCAGCTGCCTCGGCTTCCACCACGACCTCGACCTCACCTTCTCCCACGGCCAAGCGGTCTCGACCATCGGGTATCCCCATCCCGATCCCGCCCGTCCCACAACACAGACGACACGACTCTTCCTCGCTCGTCTCGATCCTGTCGACCTCACCACGCTCCTCCACGGCCTCTGTCACCTCGCCCCGCTCATCCTTTGTGTCTTCATCCTCGCCTCGCAACTCTCCCGCGCGTCGGTCATCGGCGAACCAACGACTCGCGACCGCCAACATCGTTCCACCTCTTCCACCACTTCCAAACCGCCGCTCCTCGAGCTCATCGGCAGCAAGCTCAACAGCGACACCGCCATCGTCTTTCACACCTCCACCAATCCCACGACGAGGCTCGGCGTCATCTGCGGCGCTACCACGACCGGTCCTCCCTCCGATCTTGAAGCGGCCGAGCTCAGCCCTCGCTACGACCACTTCCGCCCTCCCCGTCCTCAAGCGACCGACTTCCGCCCTCGCCTCCTCGCCCAAATCCTTCGCTCGACCACCCATCCCGCCTCGCAACAGCAGCGCCACCTCTTCAAGCTCGTCTTCCTTCGCCCGACCTCCGAGCGGCACACCCGGCTCCTCTTCGTCGAACCCGACGCGGAGGAGCCGAGAGTCGCACGAGGACGCGAAAGTGGCAGCGGTGTTTGGTCTGCAGGTCGGACAGGACTTTCCTTTGATGGGCAGCAGTCAGGGAAGGAGGAGGAAGATGAGCCAGGGCCAGGGAGAGGCGATGCGGGAGAGGGGCGGGTCCGGGATGGGAGAGGGGCTGGGAGAGGGTGGAGGGAAGAAGCAATGGCAATAGACTCGCACACTCTTGAACGTCTGATTTCGGGTCGTGTCTGTTCTCGAGGATCGTTACGACAGCAATGAATCTCATGGATCAAGTCTCGGCCAGCCCGATACGAAAGAAAGGATCAAAGGAAAGGAGGGCAAGATGAAAAGAAAAGACGAGAGCAGGCTCCGACAGGCGAAAGGCGACTGCTGAGATCTCCGCATCGATTGGACTGTACCACGCGCTTTTGCGGCACAGCCCCTGAGATGGACGAGACACAGCGGAAGCCAACACAAGCGGGAAAGGCCTCGTCCCGAGGGACGATGCCGACGCCGCATCACACATCAAGCGGACGCCACCGCAGCGCACGACGGCGAAGAGGTGGGTCATTCTGGTGGGCGATGCGGCGAAGGTGGTGGGCAAGAGGAGGTGAACAGAGTAGAAAAGAAAAGAAGAAGAAGAGAAAGGAGAATGACTCTGGCACCTTCCGTCGACCCCTGGTCCTCTGTTCAACGGCGACGACACTCTCGGGGACGAGCAGTCGTCGCCAGTACTTCCGAGATCCACCAGGAAAAGACGGAGATGATGGCGCTTTGGAAGGAGAGCGAAGACGGTGCGGACCCAAGCGGGACAGGAAACGACAAAGGAAGGAAGGAAGCAGGCGATGCCACGCTAGGAGGCCAGTACGACCCACCTCGACCCACAGGACGAGGTTTGGCTTACACCGGATAGCGGGACAAGAGGCTGCTTCCTCACAGAAGAAAAGAATGGGAGGGAGAAACGAAAGGCCTAGAGAGAGCGGCTAGCGTATGTGTTACGCGCAATGCCGACCTTGCCATGAGCGCCTTCTTCCACCTCGTGCGTCTTAAAGACGCGCGAGATGAGCAGCGCCTCAGCGAAGGTGGCAAAGCTATGCCAGGGGCAGAGATGAGAGGGAGGAGGAGGAGGAAAGAGGAGGGTGGAGGAGATGCCACGCTTCCAGCTTGACATCTCCGCACCTCGCTCCTACGGCGAGGAAGGTGCGTGATGAATGTACAGCGTGGCAAGTCGCCCATCCCTGTCTCAGTAGTGAAGGAGATGATCAAGTAACTACGTGGGGAGGATGAAGCGGAACGAGGACAGGCTTACCGAGCCACGTCTCAATCGTCGCTCTGGAGATAGCTCGTGCATGAAGCGCGAGCTATCGAGAGGTCGAGTCGAGCGTGGCAAAGCAAGCTCTGGCCCGAAGAGGGATCGCACGAGAAACGATGGGAGGATGTGGAGTGGAGTGGAGCGAGAGGAGGTGGGATGGGGTACGAGATGGGAAGCTCGACGGACCGATGCTACGCAACCTCGCACGAGAGAGCCACCTCCGTCACGACTAACTAGGTGCGGTCAGAGTGGGGTGCGTAGCAAAGGCCCGTCAAGCGAAGCGACGAGATACAAGCGGGAAGAGAGAGAGAAGGGGAAAGAAGGAAGGAGCACCCGCGAGACACGCCGTTCAGCCCAAACTCAATACTCTCACGTCTATAGTCAGAGCATGAGGGTGATGGTCCGATGGAAGGGCGTGACAAGACTGAGTGATCCTTCGTGCGACGAAAGAGGAAGAGAGAAAAAGCGATGGAAGGAGCAGATGGGTGTTCGAACTTGCTCTCGGTCCACCACTTGACGACGAGGGCAGAGGGTTTGGTCCGCAGCACCTCGCGACCAAGTTTGCTTCCGCTCGCTCGCTTCTCCTGCTCATTTCTCAGACTAACGACTCTCGAGACATGCCATACAAGATATAAAGCACGATGTAATCGGTGTCATAGAGATCGTCGTCCACTCCCCTTCCCTCAACCGCTCAGTTCCCTCCTCCATTTCCTCCTCCCGCCCCAAAGCCAAACCCTCCGAGCGGCAACAACCCGCCGAGAAGCGCTCCCAAGCCTCCAGCCCCTCCTCCGTTAGGTGGCGCTCCGATAGGCTGCAGCTGCACGCCCGGTTGACCTCCGAGGATGTCGAGCAGCGCGCCTCCGCCGAGCCCAGGCGCGTTGGTGAGGACCTGATTGAGGAGGGTCTCGAGCGAGTTTGGGTGGAGCTGTTTGAACGAAATGGCATTCAGCGATGAGCTGAAAAGGGCTTCGCACAGGAAGAAAGAAAGAGAGGCTTACCGGACTCATCTCGACCCTGCCCTCGGGGTCCATGAGCACCTCGCGTCGCCTGCCGAACGGCGGGAAGGGCAGATCGGAGCGCATCGCCTCGGCGCGAGCTTGGACTTCGAGAGGTTGAGACGGGGCGTCCTTGATCTGTGCGCGTGCGAAACAGAAAGACAGAGTCAGTGACTTCGCGAGAGAGGTAGACGGGAGAGAGGAGGCGGATGGACGAACGAGCCAGTTGTACGAGATCTCGTCCGACGCCTGCCAGTCGAGCGACTCGAGCTTCGGGTTCTCCTGAGCGATCCGGGTGAAGACGGTCGTCCACTGCTTCTTGCGGTCGTTCATGTCTGTGAGTGAGGAGATAGGTTTGTCAGTAGGATGTCAGGTCGCGCGTCACGTCAGGATGAAGACTAGACTGGACTGACACTTTTCCAGTCTCGCGGTGATGTCCTCGGGCTGAATCGAAGTAGAAAGAAAGGCATACGTCAGCTACGTGAGACAGAAGGTCGGACCGCGATGAAGACGTACATAGACTCCAGACATCATCAGATCGGCAGCTTGCGGGATTGGATGCTTCTCCGCCGTGATGGCGCACGTGTGGTCCATCGTCAGATGTGTCAGGTGCTCAAACTTGGTGAGCAGTCGGGAAAACTCCGGCTATGAAGATCGGAAGGAAAATGTCAAGGTCAGCTTCGTATCTCGAGATCGCAAGCTCCGCCCGCTCGAGAACGAAGGGAGGATGGAAGGACGCACGACAGTCATGTTCCACTTTGGCGCCCTGATGGCGAGATCGTCGATCGCCGGGGCCTCCCTAGCGAGGATGAGCACCATGTTCTTCGTGAGCGGCCCAGAGAGCGAGACCGTCAGCCGCACGAGCTTCGAAAAGTCCCGCGCGACGAGCAACGCCGCGAAGTCTGCCGGGGTCATGTACGAGATCTCTGTTGGGTACATTGACATGCAGTTGAGTCAGCCTTGGACCCACACAGGGACCGGTGTGATGAAATGAGAGAGACTGACCGAGATCCTCCACCTTCGTGTCTGGTCCTCCTGCGCCGAGGAAGTTCTCGAACCCCTCCCTCAACGGCATCGGCGGACTCTGCCCGTCATCCCTCCCTCCTCTGAAGTGCAGCGCCTTCAGGTTCTTCAGCGACCCTTCCGGCGCGCCCGGACTGAGCTCGTTCCCCTGCTGCTCTGGCAGATGCTCGATGCACATGCTCTCGATCGACGGACTCGTCTCCAGCAGGTGCGTCCAGCTCGGCGAGGTCAGGTCCGCAAGGGGAAAGTGGACATGCTTGAGCCGAGGAAGCGTGAGGAACGGTAGGCGAGACGAGAACGACGGTGGCGTCGTCCCGTTGGCGATGGCGTTGTAGTCCGGCCCGGCGGGGAGTTGACCAAAGACGGTCTCCATCCAGAGGAGCGACTTGAAGTCTGGCTCGAGACACAGTCGCTCGAGCGTGGTGTGGTTCGACTCGATCAGTCCGCGGTAGGCGGACAGGTCCCTCTTTGCCCGCATCTCGTAGACGGGCTCGTTCTCCTCAAACGTACCCGTCGTGAGAGGCATGTAGCCTGGGTCGAGCAGCTCGTCACACTGGTCGTCGTGCTTGGACCGGCTCACTCGGAGTTCGATGAGGGGCAGTCGGCCGAGGAGGTAGGCCGAGTGGACAGCGTGCTTCCAGAGGTGAAGAGACGTCAGGTGAGGGGATCTTGAGAGCACGTTAGAGATCGAAGGTGGCACGAGGGCGTGGACCTGCCACGAGAAGTGGACAAGGTTCGTGAAAGCCTGTGGAAGGGAAAAACGAGCCGTCAGTGAACAGCTGCGGGCCAGCAGGGATGCTGTCTGAACAAAAGGAAACTAACGGCAAGAGCTTCGGCGGTAGGCTTGAACAGACCCCGATGACCTGGGCACAACGTCGAGACCTGCACGTATCTGGAACAGCACGCGATCTCAGTCAGCTAGGGCTTCTGCCTCAAACGTAGATCTCAGAATAACTCACTTGACCCATCCCGCAATCTGTGCTTGCTCCTTCTTGGCCAACCACGCCAGCATCTTCTTTGTCGCCTCATCTCCTCTGATCTCGACGTACCTCCACATGTGCTTCCTCAGCAGCTCGTAGAAGACCTTGCACGTCGCGCTCAGCCTGATCAGGCTCAGCTTGGGATGTCTGAGCTCGAGGAAGCCGTGCGGGTCTCGCGACGGCGGCTCGCGGAGGAACCAGCCGATCGAGTGGAGGACGTCCAAAGGGAGGGAGGCGAGCGAGCGACGCAGGGGAGACTCGTCCGGCCCTGGTAGAGGAGGGAGGGAGAAGGTTGTCGGGGATGCGGATGGGAGGAGCGAGGGTGTGAAGGAGGATGAGAAAGAGAAGGCGTCGAGTGCCGAAGGCGGTTTGACGACAGGTCCGATAGGTAGCTTGGAGCGGCTGGAAGAGATGAGCTCGGGCATCGCATCCGAGTCAGAGTCCGAGTCGTCGTCTTTTGGAGCAGAGCGTCTGCGATCGGAAGCGACGCGTGCTGGAACGTCGATCAGAGGAGGCATGGCGTCGCTGTCCTCTCCGTCGTCGGCGTCGGCGGCGGGCACCGCGCTGCTTGCAACGGGCGGGACCAAGCTGGGCATGCCTGCGAAGGGGTTTGGAGGCGCAGATGCTGTGGTGCTAGTAGTAGCAGCGGCTGACGCCTGGGGCAGGAGTGGCGGCATCCCGTCGTCGTCGTCGGACGAGCCTCCGTTGACCGCGTTTGCCGAGCCCGACCCGGACGCTTGTGGCTGGGGTAGCAGGGGCGGCATATCGTCGTCCGAGGCGTCTCCTGCACTGGGTTGCGACTCGTCCGCTGCCTTTTTCGCCTTCTTCCTTTCCCTCTCTGCCTCGAGCTCACGCGCCGTCACGAGCGGAGGCATCCCTGCGAACGGATCCGCCGCTTGCCCAGCCGTAGCCGTCGGTGGCTGCATCGGGGCAGGCTGGGTGAACGTTGTGTCGATGAGAGAGGGCATCCCAGCGAACGGGTCCTCGTCCTCGTTCTCGCTGAGGTCGATCGAGTCTCTGGCGGTCGGGGATCCGGGCGCGTTGTGGCCGGCGGTGTAGAACGGCACGTACGCGTCCTGGAGCGTAGCTGGTGGAACGATCTGCACTCCAGGACAGAGCAGCTGGAACGCTCTGACCTGAGCTTGGCCTCGTTCTTGGATGTCGGGCGAGTCCTGGGGGAAGGAGCGCAAAGGAGAGGATGGCGAGGGACAAGAGGGTGAGGTCAGCTCGGTCGTCTCCTCCTCCTGCCCTGACCTTCGCCGCCAGTCTGCCTCTGGTAGCAGTCAGACCAGAGCTATGTACTCACCCAGACGAGTCCTTCGTCCTCGATCACCTGGAGGATGGTCGCCAGATGGGTCGGGTCTGAGGTGGCGAGTGCGTCTCGGAGTTGCTGCGACTGGCCGACGCTCAGGCCGACCGGGGCAGACGACGACAGACCATTGCCCATCACGACGACAAGATGAGAACGCCGGAATGGAGTAGACGCGAAAGCAGGCGGTCTTTGAGGTCTGGTGGAGACGGCTGAGGGAGATGAGAGAGAAGGCCGGCGCTGTCGGAGTTGATGATGGGGACGAGCTCGACGCTCCTTCCGCACCCACGCGACCATGGCCCCAAGAACGCCGTCTGACCACTGTGCCTCTTTCTTCTCCTCTCAGACAACAGCTCGAACGTAAAAACTAGTACATAAGATCGTCAACTCCTCACATCGGCAGCAGCTCGTCATCCTTGAGCTTTGCCATCGGGTCGTCCTCTGCATGGCTCCTCGTCAACCTGTACGCCTCCAGCTCCTCCTCCGTCACCTCGCCCGTCCCGCTCTTGGAGTCACTCGTGTTGTTGTACTTGTGGCCCTTGGCCTTCTTCTGACTCCACCCGCCGACCTGGTCCTCCTCCTCCTCGATCTTGCGCTTGCGCTCCTCGGCCAGCGCGCGCTCGAGACGGTCCTTGTCGAGCACGACCTCGCCCTCGCCATGGCGCTTCTTGCTGAAGCTGCGGACTTCGGAGGGAGGGAGCATCTCGCCGGTGGGTTTGGAGGAAGAGGCGACGGGTGGAGGAGGGGATTGTTCGGGGAAGGGGGCGGAGAAGGTGTTGGCGTTGGCGAGAAGAGACTTGATCGACGTCGATGAGTTTTGGCGACCCTATGGTTTCAAAAGAAGATAGATCAGAGCGTCAGTACAGGCCGGATGCTTCGATAGAGAGAGAGGCAAGGACGTACGGTCTCTCCGGTACAGTACGACGCGTGCACGGTCGCGTGACAGCAGGCGTATCCCCACGAGCCCGCCGAGAGGACATAGTAGGATCCCCAGACGGACGTGTGGTTGCCCGGGAAGATGTCCTCCTCGTACTTTGACCTCGGCTTTGCGCGCTCGCGTCCCTTGATGACCTCTCCCGTCCGCGAGTACTCGACGTAGTCCTCGGTCTGCCCCGTCAGCAGCTCCCTCGGCACCTTCTCGAGGTACTCCTCTCCACCGTAGCGCTGCAAGATTCCGACCTTTGTGCTGTCCTTGAGCTTCTCCTTCTTCTCTTGGAACTGCGAGTGCAGGATCGCTCCCTGTGTCGGGTTCGCGTTCAGGTGGACGTCGTTTCCACGCGCTGCTGAGTTCCACGCGAAGAGCTGCAGCTTCTGGATGTTGGTCGCGTCACCAGAGTATCGGAGGAAGTTGTCTCCGGCGAATTGCATCTGCGGAAGACGAATGATCGACCACAGGGATCAGTCGCGCCTCGAGAGAGAGAACCAGATAGACAGGCCGCCCACTTACATCCTCTGGCTTTCCACCCTGCTTGGGAGCCTCTCGCATCGATCGGGTCTTGGGGTCGTAGTGGGCCGAGTCCTCGTCGAGGTTCATGAGGTACTTTGCGGTGTCCTCTCGGATTCGCAGGTTCCGGACGGTGATTCGAGACTTTGTGTCGACCTTCTGACCTGCCGCATCTGCTGCATCAGCGTATTTATCTTCGTCCTGATTCTGAGATTCGGCGAAGCAGAAAGTCGCGGAAGCAAGGGGAAGGGGGTCAGAAAGGTTGAAGAGATGCAGCGCATATGGATGAGGGGGGTCGGGGATGCAGAAGGACAACTTACCTCCTCGTCCGATGATCCAAAGTCGTCGTCGTGATTATCTCCGTTCTTCTGCTTTCCTGCCTTTGCGACTTTTTTGACGGCTGCGAGGTCGGTGGTGGTCTGGTTGTCGATCTCGTCCTCCCTGATCTTCTTCCTCGCCTCCTCGAGGGCGGCGTACTCCTCGTACACCTTGGTGTGCTCGGTCGTATCGTATCCGTTCCACCTGTCCCTCTTTGCGTCCCACTCGTTCGAGGTCTCTGGGATGAGCTCGTCCGGGACAATGTCCTTGTTTGTGAACTTTGCTCCCTTCTTCCTCGGTCGCTCGACGCAGTCAATCTTCTTGTGCGTCATCGCTCCGCAGTTCTCGCACGCTCCCTTCCGGTACTTTGTCGCGGCGGGGGCGGCGAACTTTCCTCGGTCTCCGTACGAGGCGAGCTTATTGATCGACTTGTCCTCGGGCGCGAGACGCTGGTGGTTCAGCGACGCTCGGCCAGTGTCGAGATACCAGGGAGCCTTAGTGATGTACTCTGCAAGCGTTCGTCACGAGACGGGGGTGCAAGGAAACTGAGATCAGTCATACCGTCGAGACTGTGGGCGCAGACGACGTCCGACGGCGACGAGCTCTGGTGACGGAAGGAGGCGTCGGTTGACCTCACTCACCTGGGATATGCGGGTTGATCGCTCGTCCCTCCTCATCAACCTCGGCAGGAGCAGTACCAGCTTTACGGGCAGCCTACAATCACAAAAGGAGAGATGTCAGCTCGAGCGCAAAATGATGGACGGGCTGGCGACCGAAGGTAGGGAGCGCAGGAGGAAGCCGACGACTCACGTCCAGATCCTTGTCTCGTCGCCACTCCTCACGAGACTTCTTTCCGGGGGCTGAGAAGAGACCAACAGAGTCAGCTTTAAGTCCTTGATGCACTGCGATAACGGGCTGGACCTACCAGACATGATTGGGCGAGACTGAAGGGGTGGTGGGGTTGAGGTCGAGCTCACCTCGAGCTCACCGCCCGAGCTCGCCCTCCTCGAGATTTAGATTTAGTCAGACAGACATTAGCAGGACCGCCTGGTTTGCGCGTATGGCTCTCATGATTTTTACGAGGCAAATACAGCTCATTCGATCCGGATCGTTAAAAGTTGGCGTAAGAGGCCCCAGGAAGCATCCGGCCAATGGTCCTCAGCCCGTCTGCTTCTTCAGGCTGGGTACCAGGACCGTCCTGAACCTTGCCTCCCCACTCAGAGTCCTCTGCAGCGCCTCGTCTGCATCAAGCAGGTCGAACTTCTCGACGTGACACTGGATACCCTCTCGCTGGAAGAAACGGAGCGCCTCCTCATTGTCTCTGGGCGTCCCTGCAAAGCAGCACGGGCCAGGCGGCAAACAGATTAGCTTGATCCAGCGTACATACGACCAGACTGGAAGGACGACTCACCTCCGGGCCATCCTCGAACGGAGAGTCGCTTCCCAATGATCGCGGAAGGGTTGATCTTGAAACCCTCCGCCACTGATCCCACGAGCGCGAAGATATGTGGTCAGCACTACTACAAGATGTTGAACGGCTTTGAGCGAGTCAGATAACTTTGTACGCTAGGCGACTCACGCGCAAGTAGCACCAACACTCCATCCGGCGCCAATCCGTCCACCAACTTCTGAATCTCGTCCGGCGAAGGAGCCGCACACATGATGACCGCCGCGCCGCCCATCTTGACGAGCTTCTCGACCTGATCGTGAACGAAGAATTGATCCGCGCCGAGGCTTATGGCGAGGTCGCGCTTGGCTTCGGACGAGGACAACGCGACGGTGGTGAACCCCTTGCGCGATGCGACTTGGATCGCCAGGTGACCGATTCCGCCGATCCCGTGAACGGCGACAATGTCGCCTTTCTGCGCGTCCATGTGACGGAGCGAGTTGAAGGCGGACAGTCCGGCGCAGAGGAGAGGAGCGACGGTCGCGGGATCCATCGCGACAGGAACAGAGACGACCGCTTCGGCGCGGACGAGAACGTACTCCGCGTCTGAGAAAAACGATAGACGACGAGTGATCAATCAGATGACAAAGCGAAGAAAGCATGTTGCGAGTCCGCACTCACATCCTCCGTCCCTGGTGATGCCGTTGATCTCCTCCTTCTCACACACGCTGAACTTCTCCTTGCCGCACTGGACGCAAGAGCCGCACTGGCCGCCATGAAAGCCAGACCCGACTCGGTCCCCGACCTTCCACTTGTGCTCTGTCTCGGGGACAGCGACGACGTCTCCGACGATCTCGTGGCCTGGGATGCGAGGAAGAGGTCCCATGTGGCCGGCTTGAACCATGCCGTCGGTGCGGCAGACTCCGCAAGCGAGACTGCAGCAAAGCAGATGAAGGATAGTAAGTGCATGTTGTCGGTTCCGAGTCGAATCAAGTTCGGAGCAGGGGAGTATGACAGACGTACACCTTGACGAGGATCTCGCCCTCGTTTGGCAGCTTGAGCTCGACCTCGACGTCTTCGAACAGTTGACCAGGCTCGGTAGCGCAGATGGCTTTGTAAGTCTTGGGCAGCGTGGAGGTCATGGTAGCTTGGGCGGTTCGCAGGCGTCTCGGATGGAGGGAATGTTGGAGCGACGAGGTGCAGCAGGGAGTGTCGTGGTCGGAAGCGATCAAGCACAGCATGTAAGATAGCTGGGGTCACCGGTTGATTCGGCCTTCCACTCTCGATAGACCGGAGCGAAGATGGGCAGCCGAGGCGACGAAGAGCTGTCGAGTCGAGGCGTACGCTGCCCGGAACAGCTCAGTTCCATGATCGACCGTCAAGGCTAGAGTCGGACAGGTCGTGCGACAGGCCCAACCCTATCATCAGTTACCGTAATCACGTCGACTGCTCAAGCGATCCTAGGCAGGCGAGCGCGAGTGAGCCGAGCTGGAGCAGGTAGTGGGTAGAGGGGGAATCGAGCTCACGCGTTGAGCTCGCCTCCTGTCCCCAGTTCGACCAGCTTCGACTACAACAACACTTTGATCCGGCCTAGCGCCCTACCCATCTGCCCACTCTCTCTTTTCGACTGCTCTGCTAGCTCCGTGCGATGGAGTACTTTCGGTCTCTCGGGACGTCGCTCCTCCAGCAGTCCGGCGTCGTCCTGCCGTTCGCGCTCGGCGAGCGTGTCACCTCGTTCGACAGGGAGGGGACCATCTGGACCCTCTGGGACGCAGTAAAGAGGGTAAGTCGTAACCTCATCGCCTCATCGCCTCATGAGCGCGTATCCAGGTTCTCAAAGGGCTCGGAGGCGGTACCCAGCACTGGGATGACCGAGCTCGACGTGAGCTCGAGCTGAAGGCGACCTCTCCTCGGGCAGCTCGCTTTGCTCCAGAAGACCTTTCAGAGTGGCTGCCAGACATGTAGGCATCTGGGTATGATCGAGGCTGACATATTCTTGGTCTCTTGTGTTGCCAGGACGACAACTCGTTGATCTCTGTGTTCTCGTTTGACGCCAACACGCCGTTCGCCGGCCGACAAGACCGCAGGTCGTTCCTCCCCATCGCCAAGAACGCACTCAAGAAGATCAGGAGCACACGCCATCCAGACATGTACGTCTGATCCATTGTCATCTGGTAGCGTGCGGCGTGGCGCGGTAGGGATGAGTCGCATAGGGCCGGACGCGCGAGCTCAACATCTCCCTCCCTCCTTCGTGTGTCTCCAGTCTCAAGTTTGTGGAAGCGCACGAGACAGAGTCGGTCATCTACATCGCAACAGAACGAGTCAAACCACTGTGCTCTATCCTGTCCGAGACGACATCGGTCAAGCTCGAGGACGAGTACATTCTCTGGGGACTGCAGAAGATCACCGTGAGTAGCCTCCAACGACCGGACTCGCCGACCGTCTCTGACTTTTGGTCTGATCTATCTGCCAAAAGACCGCTCTCTCGTTCCTCAACACGCAAGCAGTGTCGATCCATGGGCTCGTACGGACGTCTTCCATCTTTGTGACCGAGTCTGGAGAATGGCGTCTGGGAGGTCTCGACTTGCTGTCATCTACCCGGCCGACAGAGCTCGAGACCGGTGTGCTTTGGTCCATGGGCGGACTCGTAGCAGGCAAGGAAGGTGTCTCGCCCGAGGTCCACAAGGAGGGCTGGAACGCGCTCAAGACGTGAGTCCGATTCATCCGCGACTCTCACCCGGGCTGTCCTGACCTGTACCATCCTCGCTCTTCAGATCCGACCCTTCCGCCCACGACGCGTATACCCTCGCCCTCTTGATCCACAAGCTCTTCAACCCTACACAGCCACTCCCTCCTACGGCATCGCCTCCTCATCCCCCGCCGCAAGCGTCCAGCCGTGGCGCGATCCCGCCGGCCATCTTCCCCCAGTTCAAACGGATGCTCAACCCAAACCCAAAAACGCGGCTCACCGCTGCCGGCTTCCTCGGCGAGGGAGGTGAGAATGAGAGTCGGAAGGGATACTTTGCAGGGAACAGGTTCGTGTGGGTCGGAGAGGGGCTGGAAGGATGGGCACTGAAAGGAGAGGGAGAGAGGGCAGAGCTGCTCAGGTGAGTCTACTAATCCGTCTCCGACCCGCGATCCAACAAGAGATGAGTCTGACAACCGTATCGTCCGGATTGTAGGAACATCCAATCGACCTCGCCACCGTTCCCTCCCGCCTTCCTGACCCACAAAGTCCTTCCAGCCCTGCTCCACTCGCTCTCGCTTCCATCCCAGACGACGTCCGCTTCCACGCTTCTTCCTCTCGTGCTTCGACTCGGCAACCTGGTCCCGCCTCAAGACTACGTCAAGCTGGTCCTCGATCCTGTCGTCAGACTGTACCAGAGCCCCGACCGAGGCACGAGAATGGCGCTGCTTGAGGGTCTGAGCGAGTATGAGGGCAAGATGGACGCAAAGTGCGTGCAGGAGAAGGTTTGGCCGCATCTGGTGAGTTGCTCGGTCCTTTCCGTCCTCTAAGAAATGCTTGCAGATAGCTGATGGTTTGTCTCCCTCACAGATCACAGGGTTCGCCGACACCGTCCCCGTCATCCGAGAAGCGACCGTCAAGGCCATCCCGCTCATCGCTCCCAAGCTGTCCGACCGTCTGATGAACAACGACCTCCTCCGTCTACTCGCTAAGATGCAGACCGACCCTGAACCGTCGATCCGAACAAACACGTGCATCCTTCTCGGTCGGCTGGCAAAGAACCTCGGGCCCAACACAAAGCGCAAGGTGCTCGTGCCTGCGTTTGCGAGGGCGCTCAAGGACAGCTTTGTGCACGCGAGGGTCGCTGGACTGATGGCGTTCATGGCGACGATCGACGTGTACGAGAAGGAGGACCTCGCGGCAAGGGTTGTGCCGGTCGTCAGTGGCGCTCTGGTGGATGGAGAGAAGTGAGTGGGATCCTGAGTATATGCACAGCGAGGAAGCGAGCGCTGACATCGATCTCTTGCGCTCCTCCAGGCTCGTCCGTGACCAAGCCTTCATCGCCGTCAACCTGTTCGTCCAGCGGCTCGAAAAGCTGGTGGCGTCGATGGTGAGCTTGTCGACTTCGTTTCAATCTCTGGATCTTTGCTGACTCCGATTCCTTTCAACCTTGCCGCCTCACCTCAGCCCGAGTCCGCCCAACCTAACGGCCCGCAAGCCATGACGGGCGTCTCCCAAGGCGCCGCAGACCCACACGCGCCGACGACCCAGGCCCAGGCTCAGGCGAACGGCAACTCAAACGGCCAGGCGATCAGCTCGGCGACTGGGGCAGCAGGAGCGCTCGCTGGATGGGCGTTTGCTTCTTTGGGCAAGGTGCGTCCTGTTTCTCTCTTCCCCGCTTGTCTTACACGACTGACTTCCTCATTCTTACGTCGTCGTACAGCAACTCGCCTCCGCCGACCTCCACTCGACCATGTCCGAGCAGCCCGTCCCTGGCTCCTTCGGCGCTCCTTCCCCTTCCCAATCCTACACCCCTCAGCCCGCCGCCTCCTCCTCCTCCTCATCCAAACCCGCCTCCTCCATGCGTCTCGGCGCCAATCCTCACTCCTCCTTCGGCGCCAGCCGAGCCCCAACCTCCGCCATCGACGACATTCTCCAAGGCGAGGAAGACTCTGTCGCTGACGCCTGGGGTGCAGGAGGGGATCTGGTCGATCTCGAAGCGGACGCGGACGACTGGGGCGGGTTTGAGGAGGCACCGGTGCCGCTCTACCCATCTGGTCCTCCTCCACCTGCACCGGTCGAGGAGGAGGAACCCGAGGATGAGGTCAACGACGGCTGGGGACACGCAGCGGTCGTCCCACTGGTCGCCAAGCCGAAACCTGTCGTGCAGGCAAAGCCAGCGACGAAGGCTGTGCCGAGACCCAAAGCACCTGTGGCGTCGGCAGCAGCGAAGCCTGTGGTCGTCGTAGCAGCGACGCCGCCGGTGGTGGTGGCGGAGCCTCCGGCGGTGAACCTGAGTAGTTTGAGCAAGGAGGAGAAGGAGGCTGAGATGGCTCGGCGGAGGGAGGAGAGGAAGCAGAGGATCGCGGGGATGAAGAAGAAGGCTTGAGGAGATTGCGGGAGCGGGAGGGATGATGATGAGATTTGTTGAGCCGATGAGCCTGCTTGAGAGTGAGCTTTGCTTGTGAGGGCCCCAAGGGATGAAAGGATGACTGGAAGATGATGGATGGATGGAGTTGAGCTTGCAGGACGACGGCGGATGTTCGAAGGGGGCAACGCGAACCATGGGATATCAGAGCTGATGCACCAGCTAGACAAGCACGAGAAAGCGAGACCCGAACCAAGTCAAGGTGTAAAGGAGGATAGCGGAGTGGCTGATGGGTGGGGATACAGTTGGGTAGCGAGAAGGCGGAAGGGAGGTAAAGAGAAACTAAGGTAGACAGTGCTGCACTA
>BTPH01000108.1:3400-27914 GCA_036245725.1 Mrakia hoshinonis
GATCGGAGCGGGGTGAGCTCGAGCTCTCGGCTCTGGCCGGAGGAGGGTACACATCCTCGTCAAAAGGCTGGAGCAGGCGCTCGCTCTCCTCTTGGGAGCTGGTTCGGAGACCGGAGGCCGTCTTAGTGTAGAGGGGAGATGAGACGACATGGGTGTTTGAAGGGAGGAGAGAGTCGGCTGGACGAAAGGAGAAAGAGCGAGCGATGAACAGGATGGGACATCCCACGTCATGGCGGAGCTCGGGCCGCAGCTTGCCGGCCGGACGAGGCCGGCGCACTTACGAAGGAAGCTCGTCAAAGGGCGCTATAGCTATAGCGCGGGACAGTCATATCGTACAGGATGACAGGAGAGCCGACGAGAGAAGACTATGCGAAAACTTGGAGACCGACAGAAGGGGGAGGGGGGGAACGAAATGCGGGCTCGGCCGGTCGAAGATAGCGAGTAAAAGCGAAAGAGAGATCCAGGAAAGAAAGCTATGCGAAAGAAGGGAGTCCTCCCTTAGACTTGGCGCGAGAAAGCAAAAGTAGACGACAAGTCAAGCAAAGGGTAGTGATACAGGAGGGAGGGCTGTGCTGCGGGGGACCGAGAGGGATGTTGCTGCTCCGTTGACTGTGAGGTACAGATCACTCATTGTAATTCCTGCTGATACTCAATTTTGATTGCCTCTTGTTCCTATACTCACAAGTCTACCTTCCTCTTTAATGCTCTCCCACCTTCTACCCTGCCACCCCAACTTCTCTCTGCTATGTCATCTAGCACTCCCTGATCTGAATCGGGGGCGAAATCGACCCGCCAAGGGCGGAACGCGACGGCTAGTCTGCAACACGGTGGAATAAGATCAGTCAGTCACAGAGATGGTGCAGTACAAGACTCAAACTGTGACTGTCTGGACTGCATCTGGCTCTTGACTATCGATCCAGCCGTGCAGCCAGCCGAAGCAGACCCGCTACGGACAAGCTCATTAGGCCCGAGCTCAAGAAAGCCCTTCTATACGCATATTTCTCAGCTGACATCAAGACGCTCGCATTGCCAGCCGCCAGCTACAAGCCTCGCCTTGCGGTTGCTCCATCTCGTTCCTCCAGGTTGACACTACATGTAGTTTATGAACCTAGGTCCGAACGTCCGGTTCTTGACGCTATATTCGTAATCAAGACAGAGCGCAGGCATCAACGCGAGATCCACCCCAGGGGCAACTGTCATCCTGACTGTACGAGACAAGCGACCTAATCGGGTAAGCATCAGAACAGTAGACTCCATCTGAGTGGGTCTTGCTCATACGGGGCGGACAAAGAGTATCTGGCGTCGTGTAGATCCAGGTAACCGCTCGATCATGCGAGTGCTTTGAGCACGCTTGTCTCTTCTGTCGTCAGCCTGGAGGAAGATCTCCACCGGCAAAGAATCAGCGGAAGCGTGTTGGCCACCGTGTAGCAGAGTCCCCTTGGTCAGCGAATTTGCCCATGTCCATTTGGCTGCGCATCGCGGACTGACATCCTAGCACAGGCACAACTTCGATAAGCTTGAAACCTTGTGGTTCGGTTTCCCAGTACGCTTTAGAAAGGGGCTCAGACGCCATCGTAAAAAGCTCGACTCCGGTCTGGAAATGCTTGAACACTGGCCCGCCCCACGGTATCAAAATACACGTCAACTGAAACTTACGGATGGCTAACTCAGTACATTGCTAGCGTACCTTTCCCTGAACTGAGCAAGCTCGCGGATCACTGAACCGTCTCTTTCGCCTCCCTTTTGCCCATGGAACAGAGTCTGACTTCGCTTTCTTTGGTCCTTTCAGATTGCCGGGGGCTCGTGATTAAGCTCGTCAAGTTCCGTGCGAACAACTTTACCTTCTTTAACATTGGCTTGATGTCCAACTAAGGTCGGACGTTTGACACTATCGAGACCTACAGCCGCGATTATTATATACTCATTTTTCGAGGATAACTGATGACAAATATATCCAAAGCGACGACAGAAAGACACGCAAGCTGGAAACATGAGCTGTAGAACTAGGAGACGACAGACTACAAAGTACAAAAGCACCCATATGGGAAAGATAGATGACGGCAAAGAGATCAGAAGCGGAGGCTGAGCATAACTGATGCCGGCAAAAAGAAAGTAATCACGCGCGTCTGATGGTCAGTTGAGCGTGTTCTTTTGCTCGCGGGTCCTGTGGTCCCCTTCGTTGAGGTCTACCGCATCCGTGTACATATCGTGTTCCGATCCGTTCGGAGATGTCTCGCTTGCGTCGTCAACGCTTGACCCGGATGACACATCTTGGTGGGTCGCTCGCCGCCTGTGTCATGACAAACTTAAACACCCTTCGCAGTCCGAGGCAGAGCAAGAAGACGAGTTTGAAGACGTGCCATCCTTCTTGAGCGTGATTTGATAGCCTTGCGAGACAAAGTGCTGGACGCAATTTCGCAACAATGAGCAAGTGATCAAATTAGCGCCTACCTCAGACGCCCTAGATTTCTACAGGTCAGAGTAGGCCTGCGCGCTGACCTTGACTAGCTTTGTAGATGGTGGGACTCCGGGATAACTTTTGAGTATGATAGAAAAATCGACCAGAAGGAAACAGTAAGCCTCGAACGAAAGCGGCGGACAGCTTTGAGGCTGCGACGTACTCTCGTGGACGACAGATGGTGAGTGGGCTGGAATAGCACTCGGCCAGGATAGGAGCGTGGTTCAATAAGTTTGTTGTGCGCGATTCGACGTCGAAAACAGAGAATCGGAGACTGTACGTTCCCTCAGTCCGGACAGAAAGATCCTGCAATCGCGGCCGGCCAAAATACTTAGCGTCAGCCATGACCTGAGCCCACGGTCTGAATAAAATCCCTTTAAAGATCGATGCGCTTACTTGGTACACGAACCAGATACCGGGAGTATCATTAAGGTCTGTAAGGCAGACGGCTGATGAAACGAGATCTGCAAATGCCAATCGTTTCGTCAGGTCGTCTCCATCTGCTGCTGTGCGAGCGAAGATGACTTACTCCCGATTGAGTTCCGTATCGTCCTGTTCAGGGTCGATTGTGAGGTCAATTGTTTTGATGTCCTCTGATCGATGTTGTGTCCGCCGCCACTGCTGCTCCGGGCCGATGCGCTGCCACTGTTAATGGTCCCGCTCGATGAGCCTGAGCGGCCGCCACCACGACTCCCACTTGTGCTGCCGCTCGCACTCGCACTCGCACTCAATCGACGACTTGCGATTGAAGTGCTAGTGTAGTTCGCCGATGCGGCGCGTCCTCCCATGGGCAGTCCGGACCACACTCTAGCGTGATTTCGCGAATATAACGGCGCCAGGTGGGCAGCTGACAAGCTTGGCGAATGAGACGTGGACGAGGACTGCAGCTGCCCAACTGATAAGACGTGGGGCAGGGTAGGTAGGACATTCGAAGTAGAGCGGGCTGGCTGTCGTTGTGAACGAGGTGGCTGATTGTTTGACTGGCTTGACGTGAAGGACGACGAACCCGAGCCTGTGTAGCGCGTGGCTGGCTACGGATGACGTCGGCGAGCACAGATCCACAGAGCAGTATAGACTAGATAAATCGATGCGACTGGAGCAAAACGTAGGTGATGAATTGTTCAGTATGTCTCCCGGATCGAAGGTCTGGACCGGGTTGCTTTGGTGACTGATCCGATGGCAATCTTGGACGAGCTCACCTTTCGTCTAGCTTCGTCTCACGGCCGCCATGCGAGAGCTCCCATATCCACAGCCGGACGATGGGCACATGAGCAAGCGGTCGTCTGCTCTTGTCGCTAGACTGAGGAAAGAGTAGGAAATCAGTGGGAATGTGCAGAGTATGGACTGAAGATGTAGTCCAGTCCCTGGGAAGAATCATCACGCTCACTGTCCGTCCAAACATCGGCTGCTGAGCTAGCTCTAGCCCGAACCTGCAGTCACGACAAGATACCAGTAGACAACTACCATGTCAGGACGGTTCGATTTGCCCGAATTGCGCCTCTGCACTCGCATCATCGGTCGACGGAGCTATGGGAGTTGACCTGGAGCTGACCTGAGTGTTCGTCCACGAAACTGGCCCTTTTTGAACGTCCTTGTGTGTGGTGAAGAGGAAGCGTCCATTTGCGAAGTATAGACCTGAGGCAACCCCAGTCCAATCTGCGGCGAGCAGACAGCTCCGGCCCTGCAAGAAGGAGACGAGTGGAGCCAGGAAGGGTTAATGAGAAAAGGGAACGTGGCCTGTTTGAGTCCCGACTCGGGGCGCCTTTCCTCGGCCGCAGCCGAAAGCTCGGATGCCAATTCCGGCGGTTTTGATGCGCATCCCTTAAGCAGCGAAAGTGAGGTATGTCCCGGATGGTGCCGTATCGACTGCTGTCTGATCAAGTCCCAGCCGAGCGGTATTGAGAGTCAACTGACCTTAAAGCGCATAGATTGATTCAGGGAGGGATGGGTAGAGAGCGAGTAAGGTCAAAGGTGTCTGATGAGGTATGCGCATGGCATTGGAACTCTAGACTAGACACTTCCATATCATTTAAAGACTAGCCCAAGACCAAAGTCGATACAAAGTTGCGTTAAGTGAACATGCAGGTGATTTGACATCGTCTATAACGCTACCACCTGACTTTGCGGCGTATCAGTGAGTTGGACGCTTACTTTGCCTTGACCTCCATGGCCCGCTAACGTCCACCATTTTTTCCACCTCCTCTTGCCAGAACAAGCTTTGTCAAGTGTCCTTGCGCTTGCCCTTGCTTTTCACAAAGACATATAAGCGCGTCCTCTTGTATCGTAACGCGTCCATGCTTGCCGCGCGTGCGCAAGTCTCCTTTGCGTTCTCTAAGCTCGCTGGTCGGTTCTTTACCAAAACATCTTCATCAACAGCTAGAAGTAGGCGGGACAGATGCTCTTCAAGTGGGGTTTTGCAGCGGTGGGGCGGCTTAGTCTTGACGTCGGACCATCCTCTTTACGGTCCCAACCGCCAGCTTGTCGCTTGCACACCAGCGTGAGGATCTCGGCGTCGCTTCTGAGGGATCGCGAAGGTGGTCTCCCTGGTTGTCGGCGGCCCCGATCTTGGTTGTTGCGAGGCCGAAATGGTCCCGAAACAGTATGGCGAAGACCCGAATGGTGTCGATCTCGTGCTGGCTGAGAGGTTGTCGAGATGGACGATCACAACATCCACGTCGTCCTCAAATAGTCGTAGCATAATGGTCTGGAACTTCGATAGGGCGTTTTCATCCCCTTGCTGCATGAAGCGAGTTATGAAAGCTCCCCAGGGCATCGTGACAGCCGACTTGCGGAAGCGCCCAAACCGGTCGCTTTACCCTCGGCTTCGGGACGACGAGAGGCATCAGCGGCGTGGCAGTGTGCAAGATCCGAGCTTCCGAGGCAGCGTGAGAACCTAAAGGGCCGGTGCTCGTATTTCAGCTGACAGTCGAGCGATCATCTCCGCACGAGTTGGCGAAAACTGTGACACAATCCATGACGTCGGCAGAGCTTGCCGTGACTCGTCCGATGATCAAGCTGGGCGGGTTGAAACAGACCAGAGTCGTAGTTCCATCCGAAGGGCGTGCCGAATATCTCGTCGTAGCTTCCCATCCGGCACATGTGGAACAGGCGTCGGCTCTTCAGTCCTTGAACGAGGAGCTCAGCGTCGCAATACCACTTCGCGGTCGAGTGGGATCCCGAAGTGACGAGATGCAGCTTGACTGAAACCGGAAACGGCTTGTGCGGAAGCTTGAAGAGGCCAAACAAGGAGTTCTCCATCATCTCTATCGAGCTTCCGGAGTTGAGCATCAGGTTGGTCGGCTTTCCTCCAATGAGGCAGCGAACCATCAGGGGTGGTCGATTCATGTCGCTCTGGCCGGAACGAGAGCGAGGACAGGTAGAGTAGGTTGGGTCGCTTGCTCAGACCACGACTGTCGACACCTTCCTTGGTACCGGGAAAGACTCGTCGACTTCTTCAGGAAGATGCGTCAAAGACGCGTCCGCGCAAAGATAGTTCTTCGAGTAGCCTCCCGAGTACTCTGGGGGAGCACATGGGAAAATAAAGACTCCCCTGGTGTCGGAAGACGTCTTAGGCGTCCAGTCGCTCACATCGGAGCTGGTTATGCTCGTATCCTCGTTGTTGTTCTCGGACCTATCAGATGTGTCTGTGTCGGCGTCAGACCAGAAGAGAAGATTTTCCTGCTTCTTGCCTACGTCCCAACGTGGGCGCTAGATGACGAGAGGGCGATCTCAGTCTACCGTCGCGTCGCGTCGTCCCGTGTAATGGGCGGAGGAGTGCGGACGAGGGAGGCATCCGCACGGTCGGTTCGGCTGCCTCTCTTGACGGCTCTTCACTGTGTTGTCCTCGTCCTCGCGCGCTTGCGATCCCATCCCTTCTCATCGGTTGCTGGCTTGACTGGGATTGTGCCCGGGAACGTAAATCCTGCGTACGGTACCTTCCTTCAAACGTCATTGAAGCTCCATCCAAGGATAATATGACAACATCAACTAGCACTCAGGACCAGGTAGATATCTTTTCGTCTTTGAAAGGCTCAGAACGTTGGCGCTGTACCTATGGCCGCAAATGTCGCTCAGGCTGCAGTCATGTGCCGCACTCTGCATCATGATCATGATCATCGGTCGAGTCGTCAGCGCTGCTTCTCCACTCGTGCTTGGAAGGGTGGGTCTTTGGATTAGTTTTTTTATTTTTGTATCTACCAGGCTTCGTACACCCGCACTTATATAGGGACCACTCCGAACTCCTCATCTCCTCAACAGTTGCCTATTTCCGATTGGATCAATCTACTTCCCGCTCTACCTCCACCTCATTCTGGAACCGCATGTGACAAGGGTTCCTCTCTGGACCGATTGCGGACGTAGCTAACTTGTCGCCTAGTCCAGTCTTCGTGCTGGAGCTCGAGCCGATGTTTCAAAGCGCGTACTGGCAAGGCAACAATGATGACACCATTCCAGCTTGACCGGTTTCAAACTAGGATGTTCTTGACTGATCGTGGCGTTCATACTCACAATCCACACCTCCGCTCCGGTTGCCGCTTTTCTTTGGAATGATGACGGCATATGGTGGTGCTCCTGCAAGTGCGACTGCTCGCTACGGGGCTGATCCTGATGGGCGTTGAGCCTATCCGGTCACATATTTCGTTGCTTCTCTGTCTTCATGAATAGCGTTCGAAGAGCTCAGAATAGGCTAAACCGCTGAGACGCGACCAAAGGCACCAGTAGTAATCATGAGCTCTGCTTATGAAAAGGATTACAGAATATTCGGGCTACGAAACAGCAACGAAGTCAACATGAAGCTGACAGCGTTTCAGCGCCCCTACTTCTCCCGAATATCTGCAAATGCGCCCTTGGTAATGACAAGCTCGGCGTGCGTACCAGCGGCGATAATCTTTCCATCTAAAAGTACGAGTAATGTCCGAGTTGACGATTGTTGAGAATCTTGGTAGAGCCAGGGCAATATCAATTGGAGATTGCCATGAAGTACGTTGTCTGAAAAAGGCTCACCTATGGGCAACGGAGAAAGACGTTCGGCCCTCACGTAGAGCGCGGAGCGATATCTGAATGTTTCTCTCCGTATTTGAGTCCAAAGCTTTGTGTCAATGTCAGTCTTCTTATTATTCTTTTTGACTATTTTTATGAGGAATTGTCTCGCTTATTCACCACTGGTCGCCTCGTCCAAAAGTAGCAGCAATGGACTGGATACGGCGCCATGAGAGTGGGTCAATTTAAAAAAGTGGAAGGCCAGGGCTGAGCGCCAATCTCAGCGACGCTGGCGCACCATCATTCTGAGTCTGCACGCACCTCTTAAGCATGGCCCTCGTAATTGAGATCCTTTGTTTTTCTCCTGCACTAAGTCTGACTCCTCGATCGCCAACTATCGCGTCGTATCCGTCAGGGAGGGTAAGGATCTTCGAGTGTAGCTGAGCTTGCTTAGCACATGCCTCGATCTCCTCGTAAGTCGCTCCCTCGCGTCCGTATCCGATGTTGTAGCGTACAGACTCGTTGAACAGCATGCTGTCCTGGGAGACGACACCGATGGCGCGACGGAGGGACAGCTTTGTTACTTTTAAGATGTCCTGATTGTCGATTCTATGAATGGAAGTGGGTGACGTCAGAGTTATAGATATCTACTTTAGGTACCAACGCGATGAGAGGATGATATCAGCCTCACTTAATCGTTCCCGATGTGAGATCGTGTAATCGGTCAAGCAGGCGGAGTACGGTCGATTTTCCGCTCCCAGACTCTCTCACTAACGCGACAGACGAAGCCTTCGGAATCTTGAAGCTGATTCGAATCTTATCTCGGAGCAGCAAGTCTTGAGGACTTTGGGCACACTCGGAACTGCTCGTAGTCCCGTGGGCGTAAAGGCTAGTGCGAGGAAGATGTAGATCGACGGCTGGAAAGGCGACGAGGAGGAAATGTTAGACCGGTGACCGTACTTCATCAAGGAAGGGCTGGAACGAACAATCTTAGTAGTCCAGCTGGAAGGCACGCAACTCAGGTAAATAGGAAGAAAACGACAGCCTGTCTTTTCTCCAATGAGCACTTAAAGAGGTTGAGCGAAGCGGACATTCATGTCATTCTGTATCGTTTCAGATCTGTTTATGTCCTAAATAAGATGAAAAGGGTTTGGCTCAAGCCAGGCGGCCATGGACCGGAACAAAGCGAAAAGATCTCAATGATCTCGGTAAGGAGATGAAAGCCATTTGTGTTGTACTCATAGCCCATAATGGAAACATCCCCATACACTGACTAATTGTTGTGTTGTAGGCGTCACAAGCTTTTAAGGTTTGGACAAGACTAAGCTAGCCGGCTCCGACCACATCGATGCAGCTCCTTCGCAAACTCCCAGTGTTCGACTTCAAGTCTCTCGCGGCCGCGCGGGAAGTCGGATCCGCTCAACTAGGCCCTGTGCGGATCACAGATCAAGTCAACGATCTCGTCCAACTGCACCCGGCGGCTTCATTGCCAGAAAACTCGTCTACAAGCGGTCCATAGCAGCGATCTTGACGGTGTTGTAACGCCAAAATCTATGATTTCTGGTTGTCGTCAACGCACATGATAAGGTCATGGAGATCATATGCAGGAAGCTGACAAAATTGTGACGCCTGGTAGGTCTGAGTATTGGGATCGATTTTAGAGGTACGGGCGAAGCGCACCTGTACTACGGCTAAGTAGGATTGACCCCGAGTACGAGTACGGTAGTGGCGGGTCCAGTGTGTTTGTCGAAGCTTCACAAGCTTTGTCCTTGACCTGGTAGAGTCGCAGTGAGGGGGTGGGAGAGCGGTTGTAGCGTGGCTCTGTAGACTCATCTCTCCCATATGACGTGGGTCCCGGTTGTGCCGAGATCAGCTTGGCCGGGTCTTTTCCGCTTCCGATTGATCATCTCTCATGGCAGAGACAAAAACGCCTACGACCTCTTTAGCTGCCATATGTCGTACGTCTGTGGACACCGGATGCCCGGCTCCCCTACCCCTTCCTTGTTATGGTCCTTGCTGTCGCTGTCCTCGGCCTGTCGCCCTCCTCCGGGTTAGTTCGCGGTCGGCATCTTCCTTTGCCGATACCTCGTCCTCAAGCGTCGCTCCAAGCGCAACGGGGGTACTGGCCGGGACTCGCGTGAGCAGTGGATGGGCGGAGCAGACTCCACGGCTGCTCAAAGAGTTACCAACCATCCGCTTGGAACCGGCAGTCGTAACTGCGCCCGGGTGTCACCCGTCTCGCCTGGCTCGTCCTTGTTTCCCTCCTCGATCCACTCAGAGGAGAACAAGATCCGAACAATACACTACGGTGGACAACGCGTTCGATGCAGTAGCGGGACTGTCGGCTCCTTCACCTTGCGGTTGGAGGAAGACGAGAAGGCAACCTGGGTAGCCGTCCCTCAGCTTGCGGCCAACGCCGTCGAATTCGGATTCGAAGTATCGCCTCCCCCTGAACGATCCGACTCCCTGGCGAACGTCAATGGCTATGCTACTAACCCGGCGCCCGGCAAGACGTGCCGGATCCAGGACGAGCGCGCATCAACACCGTCCGACCCATCCACCCGTCCTGGCCCTTTTCTCCGGATTCCCTTCGGCTCAAATTTGTCTGCATCTGACTCCTTTTTCCTCTCCCGACGGGAAGCTCGCCGAAATCGATCGGAAAGCCCAGCGATCAACCGGCTGTCCAGCTCAACCATCTTGTCCACCATTCTCCATCTCCGTACGCTCTCATTGCCAACGCAAAAGACGCACTCACCCAACGCCACCTTCAACTCCACTTTCCCCATCTCACCAACCTCCACTTCCTCGTTCCTCCCGACCTCATCCATCTCGCATCGCCTATCGCTCTTCTTCTTTTCAGCCAACCTCACTCCTTCCTCTATCACCGAATCCACCTTCGCCTCCCCTGTCGCCGCCGGCCCGGAAGCCCACAGCCGACTTTTTGACCATGAAATTCCCCAGGGGTCCGAATCAGGTGGTGCGTTGGTGCAAGTGGGTCAACAGAGGGTCTCCCTTTTGGTCTTTGTTGAGTTCTGCCCCAACCCGCTCAGCTCAGGATCAGATCATTACCGAAGGTGCAGAATCTGGAGAGAAACTGCATGTATAGCTTCATCACAGGGGGAAGGGAAAGAAGCCGCGATAAGTCGTCTCAGCCCAACGTCCGCCGGTCAGCTTCGAGGCCTGTACCCGAGGAGGAAAGTTCTTTGACCCGTCCCCTGCTCCAGCCGACCTGCGCTGCTGGGACCCTTTGAGTTGAAACCGACTGAATGAAGGAGGAACGGAGGCGTATGCTCTTCTTCCTATGTTCTTTGGTCCGAGAGCGAGGTTTGCCTCATCCGCTCGCTCGTCCCAAGGGAGTCAATCACGCACTTACCTTTGTCAAGTATCCTTGCGCTTGCCCTTGCTTCTCACCAAGACATATCAGCCGCTTCCTCGGACATCGGCTGACTTTCACTCTTCTTCTGTTCCAGCTCCGCGGTTGACACGCAGTTTGCCGATTGAATCGATGCCGAGAATCTCAAGATACTCCGGCAAGGGCGATGTCCCTTCAATTGCCCCGTGTTTGATCCTGCCGGCCGATGTGTTACTGCATTTCACACTGAACACAGTGCAAGTTCCTGCGCTCCAATCAATGATTACTTATCTGACCGCACTCTCCATATTCTCTTCTCCCTTGATGTCGTGGAAGCGCTGCACTGCTCGGTTCGGGAACCGCCTCTGGTCCTTGGCAATGTACGGTTTCAAGAGGCTGACGAGGAGTTCGTCGTGCATCTCTCTGCTTATCAAGAAGCTAGGGAGTCTGACAAGAGACGCCCTTTGAAGTGACTTCCCCGCGCTTGGCAAGCAACATGTTCTGGGTGGAGGAGGCATAGATATATGAGCCTACTTGGATCGAGCTAACCCGTCTGTCCTTGTTTGCTGCAGAGCTCTGCGTCTGTCGAGCAGTGTTGATCGACTCTCGCCCTCGGCTACCTCCACGACATCTACATCCTCTCAACGGAGCCGGGCGCGCTTGACCTCGCGGAGGCCAGTTTGGCCAACAACTCGGCCAGATTCCACCTCAACGTTGCCAAGCGCAAGGAGATTTCGCTCGAGGACGTGGCACGGGACGGGCTGAAGGTGCTCGGGACGTGCGTCGGCTCGTCAGACGCCCGGGCCACCTTTCTTGCCGCCAAGGTGGAAGAGCAGATCCCCATCCTCGGCCGCCTTCGAGTCCTTTCAAGTCAGGAGTCGCTCCTCCTCCTCCGCCAGTGCATCTTAGCCACCCTCTGCCATCTCCAGCGCTCGCTCCGGACCGACGACCTGGCTGACCCTTGGACTTGGTTCGACAAGGCTCTGCTGGCGTTTTTCCGACACCTCCGGTCGTCACCCCGCCAGCCTGACACCGACGCTGCAATCATCTCGCTTCTGGCGCGGCTTGGCGGGATGGGTCTCTTCTCGCACGCAGAGGTGGCACCGCACGCACGCGCCGACATGGCAGAGTCAGCGGACGTTCTGCGCAAGGACGCCTTTGCGTACTTCCTCCCGGATGCCAAGGCAACGGACTCGGACGCCGAGGACGAGGTGGAGCCGGAGTGCACTTCCCAGCACACTCGGTGCGAGAAGGCCTTTGTGGTCCGTCGGAAGGAGCTGCTCACCTCCCTTCCAGTCCCGCTCCGGCCTGTCCTCCTGGACAACGGAGCGCCGCTTCCTCCCTCGGCCCTCCGAAGCGGAAGTAGTCCTCTTGGCCTGATTTGTTGCGCTTGCCGATAAAGTGCGTGCTGTTGGTCGTGTGCGAGACGCTGTATGGCTCAAAGTACGTGCCGGACCCCGAAAAGGGGATGAGGTGGAACGCTGCTTTGAGCTCGGCCCATCCCCCGCGCTCGTCACAAAGGGCGGGACTGATGGGGGACCGCAAGAGGAGTTTGCGTCAGTTCAGAGCACGCACTGATGGAGTAGACGTCAATGCAAGGACTGACAGGATGCTTCCCGCGAGGACGACCGGGACGACGGCGTCGCCAGTCTGCCCGGGCAGCATTCCGAGCATGACATTCCGGCTGTAGATGCGCTGCCACTCGGGCTCGGGAGGAGGCGTCCACTCGTCTCCGTCGTTGTCCGTGTAGATGATCCTGCTTGTGCTATTGACGGTAGTGATGGTCATTCCCGAGGCTCGAGCGGCGATGCCGGTCGCGGTCGGTGTCGCGTCCGGTGGGGTGGTGTTGTTGGCCGCTGTCGAGTTTGTGTCGCTGTTTTATGCTCGTCCTCCTCCGTAATGATAGTCGGGGTGCCTTCGGTAGTAGACGGACGCGATGTGATCAAACCTATCGAAAACGAGGTCCTGCCTGCGTCCGACAAAGAGGGGCCGGACGAGCTCAGACTCGGACACGGAGGTCCCGTTCGGAAAGTAGAGCTTCTTCAGATGCGGGTCCCAGTGCTTGCTGTACTTGGTATACGCAGGACGGCCCTTGGTCCACACGTAGAACGCTCCTAGTCCTCCGAGGACGACGAGGAAGCGGAGGGGTGAGCTCGGCTGAGCTCGACGCTTGCTAGTGATGGGTTCACGCGAGGACGGCTCCATCTCGAGCGAAGGGATGCTGCCCTCGGTCAGGTCGTCGTCGTGGGCGGCCTAGGTAGGCGAGTGCGAGGGATGTGGTTGTGGTGGGCGGAGTGGGTCGTGTCAGGTTAATAGGTCGAGCTCGACAAGACCAGAGGAGGCGGCGCGACGGCGGCAACCAGAAGCTGAGGAGAGGACACCAGATGATGTGTCAGCTAGTGCCTCAGTACTGGTCGAGATGTAAGTTACTCACTGCCGCACGCATCAACCACGTGAACCTGCCATCCCCGGGCGCCTTGTGCCACTCTGAGGCAAGCCCCCATTTGATGAGGCTGTGCGCACAGATCGCAAACAGGCAGCCCGTGTGGATCGCGTATGCGGGAAGCGATATGCCCGTCGTGAAGAGACGCGAGTACCAGAAGTAGGCGCCTAGGCAGGTGGAGGCGAGAGACGCGTATTTGCCGAGGGGACGAGGAGGAAGCGAAGGATTGGTTGTGCGGAGGTTAGGGAATGGTGGCCGTCAGTGAGGAGGGGGACAAGTCTGAGGAAGCATCCAAAGAAGATGTACCAACCTTGTCTTGCGTACACTGGCACCTTGACATAGTCTCTGGGTCCAATCCGCTTGTCCTGGACGTGCAGATATGACGGGTACCGCCATCCGACGTTTTTGTCGTCCCTCGTCCCGTTCGTCAACGCTCTGGAAACCTGAAGCAGAGTCTCAAAGTGGCCGAAGCTGGCGTAGCTCCGAAGACAAGTCATCCACGGTCGCTGGCCCTTTGAGCAGTTGATTTACGATGGCAGACAGCAGATTCAGCGTTCGACAGAAGCAACGGTTGCCCGCACGAGGAGAAACCACTGAGCGCTCTTTTTTTGATCGCCCTCATCTTGCCTTTGAACCTCGGAAGAGAGTAGACGGGCGACTTGTCAATCAACGTCACCATCGACCTTGTGGTGAGCACCCAATGCGGGTACATTCCGCTGGGGCGATCATCCTCTTTGTTGTTGTTCTCCTCGTCCAGCTCGTCCATCTCCTCGCTCAGGTCGTCCGCCTCGTCTTGATTTGCAAAGATCGGAGGCGGTCCAGGCGTGTAGGGTTCGAGCATTCGGAGGAGACTGCTGGGCTCCGAGCCTGGGATTCGACTCCCCCACGGCTGGCCGATCTTCCTCTGCGCCGATACGTTACGTCCAAAGGCGGGGTACGGGAGCAGAGAACCGGTCGTGTTCACAATGTGGACGTTCTGGATCTCGGTATCTCCGAGGTAGTTCGAGGCGGAAACTGACCTCGATTCGAGCAATGACAGGGCCGCTCAGTCTGCTGCGAGAACGAGGGGATGTCGGATCCGCGCAGAGGTACAGCTTCGACTCCTCGCTCGTTCGGCTCCACCCTCCCAGCAGCGTCACCATCAGAACAACCTGGGCTCATAAGAGACTCGAGCCCACTCTGAGAACCGGATCGGACCGTGGGTGCTGTAGGCCGAGCAAATGTGACAAGAGTCCAATCAGCTCGGTTCGGGAGCGCTCGAGAACGCCACACACCCTGGGGGGTCGGTCGCCGTCCTTCGGGCGACAAGTTCTCTCCTGAGTCGTTCGGGTCCGGGGGGAAGGACCCCCGCTCGCTCGCCTTCCTGCGCTGGAGAGGGGAGCTCAACCACTCGTGCGACAAAGCAATCAAGAGATCTACACGACGACCCTTGGGTAACCACTTCTGACTCATGCAACACTCGCTTGAGGCGGCTTGAGCTCTGTCGTGTGCACTGGACGGAACAGAGCGGCAGATCTGTGCGTTACATCTGAAGGCAGCAAGCAGCCAAGACAAGGCTCGAGCAATCTCTCACTCGGTCGACCGACCCTGCTGTGATCAAAGGCCGACGTCGACGTGGACGCCAGACACCGAGCAGAGCGTGGAACACACGGCCGAGATCTTGGTGGCGGTAGATGTCGGCTTGTTTGGTTAGCCGTGACTAGCGTTACATCGTTCGCTTGTGTGATAGCACATCAACACCTCCTACCATTTCGGACCATTCATCATCGATCGATGCAAGATAACCCCCTCCCCACTCCTTGCCCTACAGTTCAGTCACGCAAGGTCGCCTGGCGAACGAAGTCGGGGCGGTAGTCCCCTTACGCTAGAGTGTGGTCCGGACTGCCCACGAGAAGAGACGCCACATTGGCAAACTATGCCAGCACTTCAATTGGAAGTCGTCGAGCAAGTGCAAGTATAAGCGGCAGCACACGTGGGACTCGTGGTGGCGGCTGGTCAGGCTCATCAAGCGGGACCGTTAACAGTGGCTGCGCATCGGCCCGGAGCAGCAGTGGCGGCGGACACAACATCAATCAGAGGACATCAAAACAATTGACCTCACAATCGACCTTGAACAGGACAATACGGAACTCAATCGGGAGTAAGTCATCTTCGCTCGCACAGCAGCAGATGGAGACGACCTGACGAAACGATTGGCATTTGCAGATCTCGTTTCATCAGCCGTCTGCCTTACAGACCTTAATGATACTCCCGGTATCTGGTTCGTGTACCAAGTAAGCGCATCGATCTTTAAAGGGATTTCATCCAGACCGTGGGCTTAGGTCATGGCTAACGTTAAGTATTTTGGCCGGCCGCGATAGCAGGATCTTTTTGTCCGGACTGAGGGAACATACAGTCTCCGATTCTCTGTTTTCGACGTTGAATCGCGCACAACAAACTCATTGAACCACGCTCCTATCCTGGCCGAGTGCGATTCCAGCCCACTCACCATCTGTCGTCCACGAGAGTACGTCGCAGCCTCAAAGCTGTCCGCCGCTTTCGTTCGAGGCTTACTGTCTCCTTCTGGTCGATTTTTCTATCATACTC
Organism: Mrakia hoshinonis; assembly: GCA_036245725.1. Lineage (NCBI taxonomy): Eukaryota > Fungi > Basidiomycota > Tremellomycetes > Cystofilobasidiales > Mrakiaceae > Mrakia > Mrakia hoshinonis. Next base: position 19,217 of record BTPH01000108.1, read on the forward strand.
AATAGGTATCCCGGAGTCCCACCATCTACAAAGCTAGTCAAGGTCAGCGCGCAGGCCTACTCTGACCTGTAGAAATCTAGGGCGTTTGAGGTAGGCGCTGATTTGATCACTTGCTCATTGTTGCGAAACTGCTTCCAGCACTTTGTCTCGCAAGGCTATCAAATCGCGCTCAAGCAGGGTGGCACGTCCTCAAACTCGTCTTCTCGCTCTGCCTCGGACTGCGAAGAGTCTTCAAGGTCGTCATGACCACAGGCGGCAAGCGACCCACCAAAATCTGTCATCCGGGCCAAGCGTGGACGCAAGCGAGACACTTCCGAACCAATTGGAAGATGATAAGAGCACGGATGCTGTAGACCTCAACAAACGAGGCCAGGGGATCCGTGAGCGAAAGAACACGGCCTGTTGACCACCAGCCACGGATGGTCTCTTTCTTCTCGCCGTCATCAGTCATGCTCAGCCTCCGCTTTCCTCCGCTTTTGGATTGTTTCCGTCATCTGTCTCTTCCATATAAGTCTCTTCTGTAGTCTGTCGTCTCCTTTTCATATATATATCAGACTCAGGGTCTGAATGGGCGGTATATGTTGCGTGTCCAAGTAATCAGGCTAATGCAAGTATGTCTGGACTCGAACAGCAGACCACGAACGGACGGAGGACTGACCGGAAAGGACGCTAGATCCCTATGAACAGAAGCTCAGATAAAGCGAAAGAAACTGGTTAACGAATACCTGCATGACAAACACCATACAGAACCTATTTATAATCCCCTCTGCGTCCTCCGTTGGGGTCAGATGCATCAACCCTGCCTGGGCGACCCGGTCCTGGAGCGTTTCAACCAAGCCGGCAGGGACGAGGCTGGGTCCGTACGGGTCGAAACTAGCGAGAACGTCTCGCGGCTGACGGGCCTTGGGGTCTTGAGTGTCGAACGAAAGGTCGTAGAAGCCACTAAGCTCGGTGCGACGGCGAGCTGACAAACTATCGAGCACATCCGGTGGAGGCGGTCGCTCAAAGCTCAAAGCGGAGGGGCAGCGTCATGGTCGAACCAGGCCCGGTGGCGGGCTCGACGGATTTGACCACGAACCCGGTCGCGCGGGCAACATACCAGGCGAACGCCGACGAGGAGATGACCTCTGGGTCGTACCGGATCGTTGATAGTCTCTTCCCTTTCTTTTCTGACCTTTGTCGTGCCATGAGGTCGTACTGACCCGCCTCGTCATCCCCCGTCCCGCTCTGAACCCACCTATCTTTACTTCACCTCCAGCTCTGCACCGAGAATGCCGCTCCCATCACCGAGGAGACCGTCCACGGACACGAGAAGACTGAGGTCACCGAGGCACACAGTCAAGAGATTCACCAGTACCACCACCGTCGGTTTACATCCTCACTTCATTTCCAGAAATTGCCCGACCCGCTTTCCCCGCGTCGATCCTGTCTGACCCTTTATCCTGCCCTCTTCTCTCTCCGAAGCGTCAAGTGCAGCCCGTTGCACACACCGAGATCCTTCCTACCCAGCACGAGCACGCTATGGCTCTTGAGGCATGCTTCTTCCCATTTCTGGCTCACGCTCGCAGAGCTCCCTCGGGCTGGGCCTGTTTGGCTCGCCTCTTTGGTGGGTAGATGCCCCGCTGCTGGCCCCCGACTCGCCCGCTGAAGTGCCATCTCTCGGCTTGTTTGTTGTACAGGTCACCCGCCTGCGAGACTGTCAAGGAGATCAGGCCTAAGCACAAGGAGAAGCTGCACGAGATGCACACTGGTCACAAGGACTGCCAAACCGTCGGCGAGACCGAGCAAACCCAGGCTCACGTCGGACCCAGGCCAACAAGCATGTGCACCACCACGCTTGCAATGTTTGTGCAGGTTTACCGCTGAGCTGGAGTTCGGTCTCGTTCACATTGCCGTCGGCTCTTTTTTCCCCTTTTGACCGCGTCGAGCAACCCGTAGTCCTCAGATGTGTCGCTACTTCTTGATATATATGTTGACTTCACTTTTGACGTCGCGCCCTGTCGCCCCTTCCCAGCCCTTCGCAGGCCGACTCTTTTTCACGCCTAGTCCTCCTCATCCTCCTTCTGCTCCACCCGCGGGAACCTCCAAGCCTGCCAAACCGTCGCCCCCTTCCCCACGAACCTAATCAAGTCGACATAGACCAAATCAGGCATCGTCTCCCACCTCCCCCACCACGCACTCAGCACCACAGGGGTGTTGAGCAGGATGAACGAAGCGAGGTCGAGATAGGCTACGATCTGGAAGGAGGCTCCGAATTTTTGGAGAGATTCGTTGAGGATGAATTGGGAGCAGAAGAGGAGAATAGAGGAGGTTTGGACGAGTGGACGAAGGAGGGGGAAGAAGGTAGATGACGATGATGAGAGGGGTAGGGAAGATGCTGATGAGATGATGGGCGGGATGAGCGGGAGGGCTAAAGTGGCGAAGAGGAAAGTGACCACTGCGACCTGGTTGGTGGGGTTGGGTTAGGAAAATCAAATCCAGCCAGTCAGTTAGTTAGTCAGAGGTTTGTAAGGGTAAGATGAGCGACCGTGAGTGACATACCGCTCCCTTAACCCACCACCCGACCTTCCCCTCCTCTCTCGTACTGCCCCTCTCACCCTTCGTCGCCCTCCTCCTCCTAACACCCACAAGCACCAAATCCCTGGGTCCACCCCCAACCCACTCCAACCTCGCACACAAACTCCACACCAAACAGCTCATCAGCAGCACCACCGGACTAATCATCCAGTCCCTCTTCTGTCCCCTCTGCACCACCCCGACTCCAAACGCGACAAACCGGACGAGGGTGTCGATTGCATGGGGGAGGATGGCGATGTCTGTTGTTAGGACGCGGGAGTACCAGAAGTAGGCTGTTAGGAGGGTGGAGAGGATGGTGGTGAGAGCAGCGAGGGAGGTGAGGATGAGGCGGAGGATGGGACGTGAGCCGGAGGTGAAGGAGTGGCCCATGATGGCGCCTTTGGGATGAGATGAAGGGGCAGGGATCAGCTCATGTGCTTTGCAAAGGAGGTGGAAGGACGATGCGTTGGGGGACTGACTCAGAAGCTCAGCTTGATCCTGCCAAGGACCGCTGTCCTGCCCTGTCTTCTCGAAGAGCATGTGGTCATCCCCGAACCGATCGAAGTCGCGGCCGCCATACGTTTGATGGTACACCTCGGCCTGTCACGGAAAGATCGGAGCGTGGAGGAAGGACTGAGTCAGTCGGGACCAAAACCGGAAAGGGAGAAGCCGGGGACGACTATACGTACGAGGGCCGCCTTGAGGGATGAGATCGGAGCGAACGAGACGTGCCAGTCGAACTCAAAGTCGGGCTCCTCCGCCACAAGGGCTGGAAAGAGGCAAGGAGCAGTCAGAGGATCAGCTCGGTCCTCTATGTGCGTGATGCGTAAGGAAGGCGCTCTCACGAGTATCAAGATCTTCCTCCGGTTCAGTAAGGTTGGTGTAGTCCTTAGGTCCTATCCTTCCGTAGTTAGAATGCAAGAACGGCGGGTAACGATATCCCACCACTTCGGCGGGGGCGGCATCATCGCGGTCGGGTTGGGTCGCCATCTGCATCAGCTGCTCAAAGTGGCCTCGGTTGGCGAACGTCTTGGTGCACGTCTCCCAGCGCCGTTTGCCTCGATTGCAGTCCTCCTATGAACGTGAACGCGAGAGTGAAAAGACGCGTCAGCGATATGATTGAGCGAGAAGCATCGACGTCGCGGGGACGACAACAAGGGGGACTTACGTCGATCTTCTTGAGCTTCCTCATCTTCCGCTTGAACTTGCTGAGCGAGTAGACCGGTGTCTCATTGATGAGCGTGACCATGGACCGCTTGACGATTGCCGTTCTGTCCCTCGGTCGGCCAGACTCAATGTCCTCCCTCCAGTAATCGATCTCCGGATTGGCCTCGCTCTCGGTGTCTGCTGGTTCCTCAATTTCCTCGTCGGCCTCATCTTCAGCGTCGTTGTCCTCGATGTATCGCTCCTCTTGTAAGCTCCAGTGGGGCACGATCCGTCGGACGAGGTTGATCGCCTTGGTGCCAGGGATCCGACTCTCCCACGGCTGGTCGTGCTCCTTCTGCTCCGACGTGTTCACTCCGACCGCAGGATACGGCAGAGGCATGCGGTCCTCATAACGATCGTATCGACCGTATCGGTCTTGGTCCGTGAGAGGGCCGCGGTAGCGGGTCACGTTGGAGGCGAAGAATGGGAGGGTTGACGTGGACGGGATCAAATGGAACGTCCCTCGAAGCTCGGTGCCGTAGTACTGGGTGCGCAACGATTTACTGGAGGTGCAAAGGGAAACCAGCATAGTAAGTGTTCAATCTCACGATCAAGCTGTCGCCAACAGTGCGGCTCGAGGACTGACACGATCCTGCCGGGGAGGACGACCTTGACGACCGTAGAGGCTGACTCGGATATCTTCAGGCCACGCAAGACGGGCTCGCTGAACAGTCTCTGCCACTCTGGCTCGAGTGGAGGCGACCATCTCTCCCCGTCGTTGCTCAGGTAGGTGATGGTCCCGTTGGACGAGGACACCTCGCGGATCCCACCCGAGAAGATGGCCGGTGCAGCGGTCGTCGTCGTCGCCGAAGTCCCATTCTCGGTCGTCGAGTTCTGTTGCTGTTCAAAAATAGGTCTGTATCCTCCTCTCAAGTGGTCTTCCCTCTCCTTGACCCAAACGGATGCGACGAGGTCGAACCTGTCTACGCCGAGCTCCTTCTCGGATCCAAACAACGCCCGCACGAGCTCCGTCTCATCCGCGATGGACCCATTCGACAGATGGAGCTGTTTGCCGTGCGGGTTCCACAACTGGCGGTACTTGGTGACCGCCGGACGCCCCTGGGTCCATCCGTGAAAGGCTGCGAGTCCTAGGAGGACGAGGAGGGCGATGGCGAGGACCAAGCGAAGCGGGGAGGACGGTCGAGCTCGTCGGTTGTGGAGGATGGGATCTTGCGTGGATGCCTCCCGGTCGAGCAGGGGAGTCCCGATCTGGTCGTCATCGTCGTCGTTGTGTATGGCCATCGCGAGTGTATGGCTGGTAGGCGAGATGGGTGTTGGTGCAAGTTTGAGGTTTGACATGGCGGAGGTGTGTGTGAGCTCCCAATTGACAGGTTGAGCTCGACAGCAGGCGCATGGGGTCCTCACAACACCCGGCACGACCTCATGCGGCAGAGGACAACCTTCTCGCCGGCGCCAACACGAAAGGCTCGTGCGTCAACTGATGACTGTGCTCATGGGAGATCTGGATCCGTGACTGTAAGAGCGGACGCCGTTTCGAAGATGAGTGCGATTCAAGAGGTTGAGCTCAACGAGACCGAGCTTCTCCTCCTCCCAAATCGGAGAACCGCACCGGGAGTGACCGCTCATCAGCAGCCACCCATCTCTTGATTCTGATATGTCGCATGTGAATAGACAACATGTGAGGAATGACCGGTAGTGTCACCGGTGCCGACGAGGTTGAGTGTTTGGCTGCGAAGGGTGCCTCGAGAGGGGACTACCGCCCCGACTTCGTTCGCCAGGCGACCTTGCGTGACTGAAATGTAGGGCAAGGAGTGGGGAGGGGGTTATCTTGCATCGATCGATGATGGATGGTCCGAAATGGTAGGAGGTATTGATGTGCTATCACGCAAGCGAACGATGTAACGCTAGTCACCGCTAACCAAACAAGCCGACATCTACCGCCACCACGATCTCGGTCGTGTGTTCCACGCTCTGCTCGGTGTCTGGCGTCCACGTCGACGTCGGCCTTTGATCACAGCAGGGTTGGCCGACCGAGTGAGAGATTGCTCGAGCCTTGTCTCGTCCCCTTGTTCCCCTCGCTCCTCGCTTCAGGCCGCTCTCGTTCTCAAAAGATCAACATGCCGATCTTATTGCCAACGTTCCTGCGCATCTTCTATCCCTTGACCCAGGCGTCCTCGATCCATCTCGTCGCGTCCCAGCTGCTCCTGAACCACCGTCTCCGAACGTTTGGCGGTGCCTATCGACTCGTTGCGTGGCTAGATCTTGGCGCGGCAGTCTTCAGTGACCTTTCAATCGTGCTGTGCGGATGCTGGGGTTTGTGGGAGACGATGCCGGCGTTTAAGTGGCTTGACGTAGTCAGCGTCGTTGAGAAGGCGGCTTTGGTGTTGCAGGCGTGCAAGTATCCGAGGGTTGAGCAGACGGAGCCTGATAAGGAATGAGCGTGCCTCAACTTTGCTGCCGTTGTCATTTCATACAGTGAAACGAATGAAAAGACTGGGCGAAGACGAGCTGCGACGACTCGCGGTCAAGCTCGACCTCCTCTGTCCTTGCTCCTCACGTCCATGAGCTCGGACCCGCCGATTGATCAACTCTGCTGTCTGTCCATGGCATGTCTTGACGGTGATCTGTCCTTGTCGGCAAGCGGGCGTGCCGGACAGGACTGAGGACCCCATGCGGGCCCCTCCGAGTGGTCTTGTTGAGCTCGACCTGTCAACCTGAGACGACCCCACTCCGCCCACCAACAACGACGTCCCTCGCACTCGCCTACCTGTACCTGTCTCTGATGGCCGCCCACGACGACGACCTGACCGAGGGCAGCATCCCTCTGCTCGAGATGGAGCCGTCCTCGCGTGAACCCATCACCAGCAAGCGTCGAGCTCAGCCGAGCTCACCGTTCCGCTTCCTCCTCGCCACGGCCCTCCTCGTCGTAGGAGGACTTGGAGCGTTCTACGTGTGGACACACGGTCGACCGGCCTATCAGAAGTACAGCAGGGCTCGCCAGCCGCACCACAAGCAGGTCCACGTTCCGACTGGGACCGTCGCCAAAGAGACGGAGCTCGTTCGGCCCATGTTTGGGCGCGCGAGGGAGGGCGGGGTCGTCAAGTTCGACCTCGTCGCGTCCATCTACTTCAAGGGGCAGGACTACGGCAACCTTGATGATCTCGACGATGCAGAGGACGACGAGGTGGAGCTTCCGCCGACGATGGAGCCTGGGCTCAACGACTCCAACTCAACGGCCGCCAACTCGTCCTCAATCTCATCCCAGCCCTTCGCCTTGACTGTCGGTCGCGGTAGCCGCATGCTCGGTAAAGGCGGTAGGATATCGATGGAAGGGTGGACTTCTCCGCCTGAGCCCGAGTGGGAGCGTGTCTTCAGCGAGCCTGTGATGCGCGAGCTGGACGTGTCCGCGTCCAGAAACGCCGTCGTCAACGTCGTGCTGCCCGATAACGTCGTGTACGTCCATGGCTCTGGCCCGTTCCCATTTGTGCTACGAGCTGACTCCGTCAACTGTTCCCGGCTCCGACCAGGCGGTTGATCCGCAAGGGAGACTGGTCGACCCATCTCGAGGCTGCGTTCCACCTGGTCCCATCGTCGACAACGTTGCCGTTCTTTGTCGCCAACACGACACAGTACATGCAGAACCGTCGAACGAGCGCACTCGAGGACTTCAGGAGACCCCTCGGGAGTCACCCTCTGCCATACCCCGCAGTCGGCCGCAATGTCTCCGAGCAGAAGGACCTCGATCAACCTTGGGAGAGCCGGGTCCAGGGCGCTCCGTCCTTTGGCATGCTTCGACGCGTCTTTCCACTCGGCGGGCATTCGTTCGTGCTTGATGCGGAAGACGAGACTGCGAATCTCAAGCTCGACGATGCTGAAATTGAAGGAGACGACGATGAACTCGACCTCGATTGGCTAGAGTCCAACACAACAGAGCAGCACTTTCCTCGCGTTCCTGGCGGATCGGGTCGCACCGCGACCACGGTCTTGATCACGCGATCAATGGTGACGCTGATCGATCGGTCCCCGGTCTACTCGCTCAAAAAGTTCAAGAAGAAGATGAGGGAGCTTCGCGTCACGCAGGTTCGCCCCCTTCTGCGCTCAATCTCTCAACGTGACCTAACCCTATCCCGCCGTCTATGCGCTCATTTGAAGGAGGAGTGCGGGAATCGCGGGTACTACAGAAAGTGCGACAGGACGTTCATCAACAAGGGTCACTTCGAGAGGCTCATGCGGATCGCCTCGACCGAGCCGGCCATCGTCGGAACAAACGCGCCGCAGACGGTAGGCTGGCGATATCCCCCTTTCTTGCTCGCAAACTTTGGCAAGACGGGTCCGAGGGATCACATCAACATGACTGCGGGCGCAGGCAAAGGTCCGTCTTCGCCTCAACCGTCGCTTCCTCCTCGTGAGATCTAAAGCTCATCTTCTCTGCTCATCACTCCCACAGGTGACGGGGACGATTTCTCGTTCGACTGGCACGTCTCGTTTGCGCCCATCTCGCCAGTCAAGGCCGCCCTTGTTCGTGGCCGCTCTTGTCAACCTCTTGCCGGCCGCCGCAGAACTTTATCTTCTCTGGCCTCCATTGAGACTTATTGACGAACTTTTTTCCTTCAGGCTGAAAAGTACTACAACGAGGCAACCAGCGAGGTCCCATCCTCCGGTTTCTTCGGTGGACCGCAACTCTTCTTCGGTATGCCAGTCGTTGAAGAGGCCCGCGAGCAGGATCTGGCCGAGCTCAGAAGTATGTCGTCGCGCTCCCGCTCTTGCCGTGTGCCAAATGTGTCCAGTGATGGCTCTTGCTGATGCCGATTGCATGTCTCACATTCATCTGCCCGCTACTGCACTCGTCAGGCGCGCTCATGGGTCACTCGTTCTCACACAACTCACACCCGATCCTTCGACTTATGTCTCTCAACCTCGGCAAACTTGCCTCCCTCGCTTCCACCATCCTCACCGCCTACTTCTGGTACTCGCG
>BTPH01000109.1:0-36800 GCA_036245725.1 Mrakia hoshinonis
TGCGAGAGGATGACTCCCTTGGGCGTACCGGTCGACCCGGACGTGTACATGATGCAGAAGGTGTCGTCTCGGGCGGGCTTCTTGGAAAAGTCTCCCGGGTTGGCCTTCCCGAGCGAGCGGAGCCATGATCTCTGGGTCAGGCTTCAACGGATGTGCATTTGTGGAAGGTTAATTAGATAAAGGTATGAGAGGAAAGAAGAAGTAGAGAATCGTCAAGTCGGAGACAGCGTAAAAGGGGCGGGGTACGAGCTAGTAGACAGTAAGAGCGGAAGCAAGGACGAGGCGGGTACGAAACCGAGACGTAAGATCCCAGAAACAGAAAGAGCACGAGAGACGAAAGCACGAGGCGCCTGAAGCCTACTACTGCGAGTTGAGCTTGGTGATGGTCGCCTTGTGCGTCTTGGTGATCTCTGCTCGGTTCAGCTTCTGCGCGGCGGTCGTCATGCCGTTCTCGGGCTGGAAAAAGAGCAACACGAAGAGTGTCAGCGCCGGTGCTATGACCTGGTTCGACATGGATCGCATCTACTGACCGTCCACTCCTCGGCGTCGAGGATGAGGTTTCCGAGCACCTCGGGTCCCTTGAGTCCGGCCCTCTTTCCGACGTTGTTGACCTCTGCGAGCACGGCCGAGACGACCTTGGGGTTCTCGGCGAGCGTGTGGAGGCTGTCGTTGTCGACGTCGACACCGGGAACGGCCTTGCCCTTGAGGAAGTGGCGCAGGTTGGCCTCGTGCAGGGTGGCGATCCCGAGCGGCTTGTTCATCTCCGAGTCGGCGTACAGGCACAGGTTGTTGAGCACTGCAAAGTTCAAGACAGAGGAATCAGTCAGCGACCAAGCGAAGGCTGGGTGACGAGGATGAAGGACTGACCGTTGGTTCCCTTGTAGGTTGACTCGAGCGACTCGAGGGCGACGTACTCTCCGCTCGACAGCTTGACGAGGTTCTTTGTTCGGTCAATCAGGGTGAGCGTTCCGTCCGGGTTGAACTGTCCAATGTCTCCGGTCTTGAAGTAGCCATCCTCGGTGAACGACTCCTTGTCGAGATCGGGTCGCTTGAAGTAGCCCTTGAAGACGGAGCCTCCGCCGAGAAGGACCTCTCCCTGAGGCGGGTTGTTCGAGGTCAGGTAGCCAGTCTCCTTGTGGTCCTGGAGCTTGATCTCGACCGACGGGACAGGTCCGCCGACGGTTCCGTAGTTCCAGAACTCGGGCACGAGAATGGCGGCCATACCGCACGTCTCGGTGAGTCCGTAACCCTGAAGGGTCGTCATGAGTGCGGTGCTGAGGAACTCCTGGGTCGTCTTTGACAGGGCGGATCCTCCGTTCATGGCAATCCTCAGTCGGCCACCGGTCGCCTCTCCGACCTTGCCGAACACGACCGCGTCCGACACACCGCCGAGCATGGGAACATTCTTTTTGAGCGCGTACGCGAGGTTGAACACCCCCTTGGCCACAGCCGAAGCGCCGTTGACCTTGGCAACAATTCCCTTCCTGTAGTCAGACAGTCGCAAAAAATCAAGTCAGTCCTAGTCCGACATCCTTCACCGAGAGAAAACAAAAGACTGACCGGATCGTCTCAAAGATGGTGGGAACTCCAACTATGATGGACGGCTTGAAGGCCTTAAGGTCACCCTCACACTTTCGGACCGACGCGTCCGTGAGCGTCTTGACCCCTCCGTATCCGATGGTCGTTCCGTGGGCGTAGAAGGTGAGCTCGACGAGCATCTCGAGAATGTGCGAGAGCGGGAGGAAGGCGAGGAACGTGTCGTCCGGCTTGAGGATCGGCGAGAGCAGCAGCAGCGTTCCCCCGAGGGACGAGATGATGTTCCCGTGCGAGAGGATGACTCCCTTGGGCGTACCGGTCGACCCGGACGTGTACATGATGCAGAAGGTGTCGTCGCGGGCGGGCTTCTTGGAAAAGTCTCCCGGGTTGGCCTTTCCGAGCGAGCGGAGCTCGTCAAAGTGGATCACCTTTCCGCCCTTGGCCTCAAGGTGCTTTGACAGCTTCTCGAGAACAGCCTGAGGGATGGAACGCAAAAGGTCAGCTGTAGTTGAGGTACAAGTGTACGCGGAGGTGCACTCACGGGCGAGTCCACCTTTCCGTCGTAGATGACGAAGCGGACGTCCTCTCCTCCGCCCTCCTTGTCGTCGTTCTTTCCGTTCTCGCCGACATCCTTGGCTCCCTTGAGCAAAACAGTCTCGAGGGTCTGGAAGAGAAAAGGGCGCAAGACGCGTCAGCACAGGAATGAACGAGGGCAGAGGGCAGTCGGAGCTCACCGAAAGGAGCGAAGCGTTAGTGAAGACCGCCTGGACCTCGGGCTCAGTCAGAGAGTGAGCGAGACCTGAGATACAGCGGATGCATCACGAGTCAGTCTCAAGTCCTGTCAACAGGCAAGAGCGAGGCGAGACTGACCTGAGAGACCCAAAGTGGGGTAGGCCGTGCTGAAGGGGACGAGCGCTCGGGTGCATCCGTGGGCGGCGATCTGCCAGTTGACGCTGCAACAGTGCAGAGACAAGGAGAGCATCAGTCATTTCCCGTGCGCTGCTAGTAGGAGATGTCGATGAAGGCATGCAGACTCACGCTGTGTCTGCGTAGATGCTGACGCGGGCGCCCTCCTGGATGCCGAGGTGTCGCAGTCCAGAGGCGACCTCTCCGACGCGCAGGTTGATCTCGTTGTAGCTGACATACTTGTACTCGGACAGAGTGAAGCTGCAGTACAAGAAAAAAACAAGATAGAAAGACTGGTCAGCTTGAGTGCGGCCAGGGCGGACGACGCGTCCGAGAATGGATGCTCGTTCGGTCGACGGCTGGGGGACCACCGGGGAGGGCGAGCTGATGACGAGGCGTCCTCCGCCAGAGTGGGGGCGACACCAACGCGTTGGGGACGCACTCGCTCAGAGCGCACACAGCTGAGAGCGGCGCGAGAGATGGAGGATGCCATCGATAGCGAGCGAGTCGAGTGGTAGGGCGGGCGAGGCTGAGACGGCCAAGCCCTCGAACTGGCCAGGCAAGGGTCGGAGAGAGGGGGGACCACTCACAACTTCCACTTCTTCTTCTCTGTCGTTTCCTTGCCGTCTACAATCTTCTTGATCTCCTTTTCCTCCTCGACGGTGTTGATCACATCTCGGTAACCGGCAGCCTTGCGGTCACCAAACTTCTTGGCCAGCACAGGGAACACTGAGCCGGGCGGAAGCAGACGTCAGGGCGACACAGGTACCAGACCGGGCACAGGAGATGAGACCAGCACGCAAGCACGTTCGCAAGGTAAGGATGAAGAAGAGCAGGAAGGAGAGACAGGTGTCAGTAGACGTCACTATGATGGACGAGCACTGGTGCACAGAGGCAGAGGAGCGTGACCAAGCGAGAGGGGAGGGCTCAGCTCACTCACCATCAGCGACCGTCTCGATCCCGAGCCCGGCAGGAGACGTCACAAGCTCCTTGGAAAGATGAGACCGTCGGATGTAGGGCGTATCAGGGTGGGAGGGAACAGAGGCAAGCTTGGTCATCGTGGGAAGGGAAGCAGAGAGGGTCGAGGTGGAGAGGGAAGGGGTGGGTGTCAGGGTCGAGCTCGAGGCCTCCAGGAGACGAAGGGACAAGACACGCGATCACCTGTCCAGTCTTGGCCCGGATCCGCTTCGGAACCTTGCCAACCATGTTGCTGCTGCCTTGAGGAACCGTGGAGGGATGAAAGAAAGGCGAAGCAGAAGATATATCTAGGCGATCTCGGGATGGACTGAGGGCTGACTGCGATTCGGGTGCATGTGGCATGGACAAGCTACGCAGTGCATCCTCGGGAGTAATCTTGAAGATGGGACATCATCGGTCTGTCATAGCGAGGATACAAACGAAGGCTGGAGACGGCATATTGCATTGTGCATCGTATCGTGGACGGTGCATGAAGACCACGACCAGGAGGGGTGAGAGGAAAGAACGAGATGGGCTACAGTCGAGGGCTGAAGGAGCTAAATAGGGTCGTTGATGGATGTAGATTACGAATGGGAAGCAGATAGACGGGTAAAATAGTCTACCTTCCTCCGGCGGCCTGCTGCTGCTGCATCATGGCCGTCATCTTGGCGTGGATCTCCGGGTAGTTCTGGGTGAACAGCTGCTGGGCCCGGCTGGCGTGCTCGAACGTGATGGCCTGGACGAGCTCCTCCTCGGTACGCCCGATCTGCTTTGCCTTCTGGAACATCTCGATGGCCTGGTCGATCTTTGATTGCTGGAGCGAGATCTGGGCGAGCGTGATGATGGCGATGTCGCACTCTGGGTCAATCTCGAGAGCCTTGCGGATCAGGGGCTCGACCTCGGCAAAGTTCTCCTTCCACCGGAGGAGACAGTTGCCCTTGTTGACCATCGGGAGCACGTTCTTGTGACGGGTCGACCTGCGAGAGGAAAGAGGGCAGACAGGTCAGCCAACTTGCATCCGTCGGCCACTGCCAGCACTGCGACGCGACTCACTTTGCGTCCTCGATCTCGATGGCCCTGTCAAACTTCTCGATGGCGTCCGAGAAGCGCTGCTCGGCGAGGAGGAGCTCTCCGTAGTAGTTGTATCCTTCGGAGCGGTCGGGGAACCGCTTGAGGATGTTTCGGAAGCTCGTCATGGCGAGGGGCACCTTGTCGAGTCGGAACTGTGTGACCGCCCGCTGGATGTGCGAGAAGATAAAGTCGCCGTCGAGCTCGGTCGACTTTGCGTAGTCGGCCATCGCCTTGTCGAGCTCGCCGGCGATAAAGTAGACCTGCCCTCGGTGGTAGTAGATGTCCGGGTCCTCGGGGTTCTGCGCGATCGCAGCCTCAAAGTCGCCAAACGTGTCGGCAATGTTGTCTGAAGGGAGAAAAGAAAGAGACGGTCACGATCAGCTAAGTTGCCATGGTCAGGCGGCGTAGAACGGTTGAACTGACTGAGTTCCATGTGGACGCTGGCGAGCTTGACCCTGCTTTGGACGAGGCTCGGCATGATGGCGATCGACTCCTCAAAGTCCTCCTTGGCTCCATCCCGGTCGTTGATCAGGAACCTGCACGCAGAAAAGTCAGTCATGTCGCGCAGGGTGTGGGCGGAAGGCTCCGGCAAGACTCACTTGAACGTTCCCCTGAGGTTGAGTGCCTCAGCCTTGCCCTCAGTCCAGGTGATGCCCTGAGTGAGGGCCTCCTGAGCGAGCGTGAAGGCGTGCTTGTAGTCGCCGGCAGACAAGGCGTCGAACGCGAGGATAAGCGTCGAGTCGGCCTGCGTCGACGGCGAAGGAAGGGCGGGAGCGGGATCTGAAAGATAACACGGATCGCGCGGTCAGTCAAGTTATCGGAAGGTCAGACATCTGAGCGGCATGGATACTCACGGGGTCGGAAAGCGTCGAGGTAGGCGGTGATGAAGGTTGAGGAGGGAAGCTGGGGAGGTCGGGTCTGCGGGCGGACAGGGCAACACCAAACTTGTTGTCAGGGACGCCCACTGGTGCGATCAAAGTTATAAGAGACAGACTCACTGCGAGGATGTCGTTGGCTTCGCGGGTGGCCATCTTCTTGAGCACACGCTCGAGGGTCTCTCCCGTCTGCGGCTCCTTTGAGGCGGCCGTTCGCTTTGGCGGGTCGATCGCCTCGAGGAGCGTGCAGGCCGTGTAGTCCCTGACGGCCTCCTCGTCTCGGTCGAGCGACTCGAGCGCGGCAGCTCGACGACGGAGTGCCTTGAGGTACTTGTTGTCGAGCCGGAGGGCAGAGTCGCAGTCCTCAATCACCTTCTCGTGCTGAGGAGGAGTGAGCGAGTTGTAAGCTGAAAGAGCGAGAAAGGGAATCAGTCGTCAGCTTCTGGGTATGTAACTGGCCGACTTCGATGGTCCTCGGCCCAGGATGAAGGCCGGGAGGAAAGGCGGGGAAGGAAGGAGAAGCGAGCTCGCGCGTCGCCGGCAGCCCGACCCTCGTCCCGATGGCTGGCCCAGACGATGCAAGCAGACTCACAGGCTGCTCGGTTCGAGTAGAAGACGGCTGACTCTACGGGGGAGACTGCGATGGCCCTCGTGTAGAAGTCGATGGCGACGGGGTAGTCCTTCTTTGAGAACGACGTGTTTCCTCGAGATTTGAGCAGGTTCGCAAGGGCGGTCCGGTCCTCCTCAGTCATCGCAGCAATCTCGGAAGAGGAAGGATTCGGCACATCTGTCACAGGGTCACAGATCGAACAAGCGAGAAAGACACATGATCAGCTATGAGCTCAGCGAGACCATGACTCCCGAGGTGAGCCGGCGAAGAGGCCGGGAGATGATGGAGCTCGTGGGACTGACCGTCGGTCTTCTTGTCTGCCGGCTTGACCTCGTCGTCTGTGGCTGGCTTCTCTGACTTCGTGTCCTCCTTCTTTGGTTTCGCTTCTTGGAGGAGGGGACCGTCCGGGTCGTTGACCGACTTCTTCTTGTCGGCCGCCGACTTCTTCTTCTTCTTCTTGGACGACGAAGAAGAAGCACCTCCCTCAGCCTTGCCGCTCTCGAGATCGGACCCTGACCTCGGAGGTCTCGAGCCAGCCGACTGGGTCGTGTAGTAGTAGTATCCTGCGGCTGCGACGGCGACGGCTCCCGCCCCGACGAGGATCGCCTTCTTGTGGGCCTGCACAAACGAGGTCGACGACGCAAGCATCGACGGCGTAGGAGGGTGGATCAGGTTCGCAGGAGGAGCATGAGGAGCAGGGTTCACGTGGTGGGTCACGTGGTGGATCGGTCCGAGGTTGGCCATGATGTCGAGCTGGGTGGGGGGTTGGGGAAGGCAGCAAAAGAGTGAGCTCTCGTCGAATCGTCATCTCGCCGCCGTCTTAGCGACCGGCGATGGATGTATATGCGCTCGGAAGTGAAACTCATGTTTTCTTGATCTGCTCACTCGTAATTTCCTGACAACCGGCAACTTTGTCTGAAGCGAGTCTGACTGTTTAGATCTTGGTCTTGTCACCTGGACGGCCAGAGGGCAGCCGGCGAGCTCGAGCTTCCCCCTTCGGCTGAGGACCCCATTAACGCCCAGCTCGCTTGCCTGGTCTCCCTCGCCGCCGTCTAGTCCTCCCTCCTCGCTTCTTCTTGGTGCCTTCTTTCTCCTGTTGGTGGTCTCATCTCTGGAGATGCGGCTCTCGTTCCCGCTCGCTCTGGTCGCGCTCGGGTCTGCGGTGGGTGGTGCGGCTGCCCAAGCGACGACGGGGGACTCGTTCTGCTCCTCGGTACGTGTCCATCCAGTCCTCGAGCCCCTTCGTTTGGCGAGGCTCACGCTCACTCGAGTTTTGTACGACCAGCTTGTATGTGTGTCGGCGGTCAAGACGTCGAGTCGAGTGACCTGTGAGTGATAGGTCGAGGACGCGTGAGACGTCTGCCCAACGAGAGCTCACCCGTTGCCCTCGTCCCTCGCCGATCCCATAGACACCCTCACGAGACCACCGGCGAGTCAATTGGTAGACCCTGGCTTTGGATGGATAGCAATAGGGTCAGTGTACCCTCGCGACGTTCCCGTGACTCTGCCGGCGAGGTGTGAGCTCGTCAGGGGAGGGTGTCCCCTCCGAAGGCGCGAGAGCTGACCGTCGGCCTCTGTCCTTCCCGCGGATCGCCTGCTCTCTCACAGATGGGGGTCGACAATGGCAAACTCACCAAGTCAGTACAACTTTTCTCCTCTCACCAACCGTCATCGGTCACACAGGGGACTCTGCCCCTGGGCTGGGCCGGGCGGATCGTTGAGCGGTCTGGCAGCGTGCCGTTCCCGGCCATGCACCAGGCTAGCTCCGCCAAGCTTCAGACCCGTCTCGCACGGACTGATGCCCTTGTTCTGTCGGTCGTTCTTCTCTCAGTGGTGATAGCAGTGCGTTTTTCGATGTCCCTTCGCGTTCACGTCAGAGTGAGCTGAGCTGATCTGTCGCGTTTCTCGTCCATCCTCGCCGGCCATCCTCGTGTGTCACCTTCCAAACCTTGTCGTCAACCTTCCAACTCTGCCTCGCCCACCCACCTCTCTTCCTCGACTCCAGTGGCCCAACACGAACGAGAACTCGATTACCCTCTCCCAACGGTCAGCTCGCGCGCAGGTGCAACCAGTCGAGAGTACCCCGCCGGCCTACGCGACGCTCGAGCAATCAAAGTCGTTTGTCAACTACACCTCCCTCGCATCGACCTCGATCAGCTTCTTCTTCCAAGACACCTCGGCACCGGCCGTCGTACCGATCATCTGGGCATATGTGCGTCCTATCGTGGTCTTTTCGGCAGTCGGCTCGTCTCTGACAGCGCTGCCCGGACGCCGAGAAAGCAGGCGCGTCGCTTCGTTCCTGTTGTTTTCACTGACACGCACGCGTCGTCTCCTCCTCTCTCTCTCACATCCTTGTAGAGCACGGCGAACCCGGGATCGAGCTCTCCTGGCGCAAACATTGTCAAGCACAAGGACTCTGGCTCGACGACGCTCGACCTCACAAAGGTCCTCGCGGTGCAGGGGTCCACCACGACCACCCGAGGACTCAATGGGACCGCGACAGCGACGGCGGGCACGACCGCAATCCAAAGGACAGGGAAGCCAGTCGGTCAGTACGCGCGCTCCTGAGAAGACCACTGGACGGAGCCACATTGTACCCGAGCATGGAAGTTGACCGCCTCCCTTCGCTCTGCAGCCACGACTGCCGACCTCGACCGGCCACGCGAGACGCGCGTAGTCGGCGGATCCAATTCTGCTGCGAGCAAGGAGCCGTACACGGACATGCAGAAGGTCATCATCGCCCATGCGACGTTCGGTGGACTGGGTGCGATGATCATGATCCCGACCGGCGTGGTGAGTCAAAAGTCAAGTTCCTCCGCCAGACCATCAAAGACGCTGACGATGTCTCTGATTTCACAACAGATCGTCGCGCGTCTTCTCCGGTCTTTCTGGCCGAGATGGGTCAGGGCGCACTGTACGTTACTGTTACTATGTTTATCCGACTTCGACATCGTAAAGCTGACTCCTCTCTCTGCCTTGGCCGCCTGCCAGACCTGGTCCATGTGGCTCTCTCACTTCCCTTCATTGCCATCGCCTTTGGTCTCGGACTTCATGTACGTCGGAATCCTTCGCCTGCCCACTAAGCTCGTCTCATCGGCTCGAGCTAATCCTCTTGATATCTGTGTTGCCGCGAACAGGCGACGAACCTGACGACAGGTCTCACCTCGGATCACTTCTGGTCCACTCATCGAGGGCTCGGTCTCGCCCTGTTCCTTCTGCTCATCTTCCAGATCGCGTTCGGCACAATCGTGAGTGATGATCCGGGCGCTCTGCTGTGCATGGCTCGTTCTAATCTGCCGTGCTCCTTTCGCTCCAGATCCACATGTTCCCTGCCGCTCCTCATGGTCGAGCCGAGATCAAGGGCAAGTCGTTGCAGAACTGGCTGCATCCGGTAGCAGGGATTGCGATCCTTATCATCGGATGGGCAACGGTGTGGACTGGTTTCGGTACGCCTACCCCCCGAATCCCTTTTTAAACGCCGATCGCTTTGATTACTGACTCCACCATTGCGACGATCCGTCTCTTCCAGACGAATGGAAGGGCTGGTCGAGTCTTCCGCCTGTGCCCACCGCTGTCCGCGTTGTCTGGGGTGTCATTCTCGGCGTGAGTCCAACAGAGGCTGGTTTTCCCTCATTCTGATCGTTCGACCTGACATCTTCTTCTGGTTCCATCTCATTCCAGCTGTTCGTCATCTTCTACCTCGGCGGGCTCGTCTTTCTCCGCCGTCAATTCCGCCAAGCAGCCGAGCACCGAGCCACGCACGGCCGTGAGTCGCGCGAGATGGTTCTCCAACCGTCCCAACGGGAGCGACAGGTGACCAACAACTCGTCCAGTCCCATCATCCACTCGCCGATCGACGACTACAAGAACCGGTCGATGGACGAGTTTGACGGCAAGGGAACGAGTCCGCTCGATAGCCACTTTTCGTCGGCGGGCGAATTGGGCCGGCACCAGTTCTCGAACGAGCGTGGCGGGCGGGGAGAGACGGATGATGGAGGGCGGCAAAGGAAGCAGGTGCCGAAGCATCAGATCGGCGTCGCGTTCTGAGCGCGTCTCGGACGTTCCATCGGACTGTCTGCTCTTCCCCTTTTGGTTCAGGTTCTTCCTTCGGTCTCGCATACACCATCGTCCATCTATGTACTCTATCTACTCTGTCTCCGTACCTTCCCCTCTCTCGCTCTACTCTCTGGCCACCTCTCGCGCCCCTCCTCTCTCGGTCTCGTCTCTCTGGCCTCTCTCGTTGCACGTGCTTGCTCTGCCCCCCTTCTCTTGCCTTCTAGTCGCTTCTCTCTCCTGCTGAGTGCCTCCACATTGGATCGCATGGCATTCAACTTCACGGCCCCCCCGTTTCGATGGGAGCGGGGGAGGTGCGCCAGTCAAGTCCTCGTTTCCGACAGGCGCTGGGACCAGTCCTCCCTTCTCTCATCTTGCGTGCACGGTTCTTTGGTAGGAGAGATTGCAGTACATTGTATTCGTGCATAAAGCTGACGCAAACTCTTTGTAAAACTCCTTCGACAGACAGACAGGAACGGACGTGACAACCGGACACCAGCCGAAACCTTTCCCCCCAAACCCGCGGACCCACACGACCTCGGACCTCTTTGCTTCCCGACTCGGGACCCGATCGACTAGTGAACGACCTAGAGAACCATCCTGGATCACCAGGACGAGAAGGGGGAAGAGCGAGAGTCAGCCCAGAATCAACGAGCGGATCGACGCGTCGACGTCAACAACACACACCCCACCCCACCCCACCGACCCATCAACCCCACCACCTCTGGCNCCCCCCCTCACTTCAAGCAACGAGAACAGGAACTTGGACTCACTTATCCTGGTGGTGGTACCACCACCGGCAGATCAACACCTCGTCCTCCTCTGTCAACCGGGCATCCCTCCGCGTCCTCTCCTTCTCTTCAGCTCGGAACGCCTTGCTCGTGATTATCTTGAACCACTTCCAGTTGTCAATCTCGAATAGGTGTGCGTGGGTGAGCTTGAGCCTGGCCGTTTGGGTGGTGTGGACGGGGCCGAGGGGGATGGACGTGTCGCGTGCGTTCGCGAGGGAGTCGAGGGACGAGGAAGAGGGCGAAGAGGAGGAGGTGTAGACGGGTGCGACGAGCGAGCCAAAGTCGTCGTAGTGCTTGGGCTTGGAAGGGTAGGCGGAGAGGGAGTAGGCTGGGGGTGGTTGGAGGGAGAGAGTGGAGGAGGAGGAGGAGGAGGACCAGGTGGAGGCGAGGGACGCGAAGGTCGACGACGACGACGAAATGGACGAGAAGGTGGACATGCTGGCTGGGGAAGAAGATGCGGACGGGTGTGTGTAGTTTGGAAGAGTGAGAGAGTGGACAGTTGGAGGGAGGGAAGAGATGGTGGTGGTTGGTGAGGGACGACCTCGACGTTCGGTCCGTCAAGGTTTTGTCTCCGGAGGCTGAAAGAGGACCCCATCTTCGATTTGCCCGGTGACACACGTAAGCGCGCTCGGTTCGCTTCGTCGGTCTTTGTCTCTGTCGAGGAGGACAAGGAGATGTGATGGGCGGGGGAATCGGAGGGCGCGTCAGGGGTGTCAGCCAAACTCAGTTCAGCCCTGTGGGGTGGCGAACTGCTCTTTCTACCACCGAGAGGCTACAGAGTCTCGTGTAGACCTCTGTTAGATGTACTCCAGATCAAGAGCTACGTCCAAGTATCAAGATGTGGCCCTGATGGCGAGTACGAGCAGCTCCCCGTTCGCACTGCTCCAAGAGAGGGTCACGTCCTTTCACATTTCGAGCATTACCCCGGTCACGGGACCAATCCTCGCCGTCTTTGCCCGATCCAACTGTGTTGTTGATCGTGCCGATGTCGGCCAGCCGAAAGTGATCAGCTCCCGGGGAAGACGGAGATTTCCGTTCGTCGGCGATGTGACGGAGGGTCGATGGAAGGGAGCGCAGCGATCACTGCTCCGCCGTCCCCTGACTCCTGACCTACTCCCTTCAGGGGTTGGTTTCAGCAACTGCCCTTTGTTCTAAATCGTAAGTCGGTCCGAGGCAAGGTTGTACCGTGGAGCTTGTGTGTGTCGTGAGCGGGACGAAAAGGCGGAGGCAGTTCGGCCGGCGTCACGTGATGTTGGCTGATGGACGAGTGTCAAGACTCGCTCTGTTTCCTGTAGGACGCGGATCTTTCGCGTCTGCCTTGACTTGGCCGGATTGGATAGCAGGAGGCGAGCGAAACATGCTATAACAGAACAGTCTAAGAGCGAAGGTGTGCAGCGGAAAGAAGGGTGTGAAGACGGCCAAGGCGGCCAGCGAAAGTAGAGAGGGACAGAAAGAGAGAGAGAGATGCAGACTGAGCTTATACATGCGCCGACTGGAGCTGAGCGCTCATGAGCTTGGCGAACCGAGACTCTGGGGCGTGGGCGAGCTCGTCGTACGATCCGTCCTCGACCACCTCTCCTCGGTCGATGAGCACGACCCGGTCTGCCATCGCGATGGACGACAAGCGATGTGCTACCAGGATGACGGTGATCTCCTTGGTCTCGAGGATGCGGGCGATCGCCTTGTTGACGTGCTGTTCAGAGGCGGTGTCGAGGGCGGATGTCTGAGAGGACCGTCAAGCAGAGGTCAGTGTCGCGTTACGACCCGTCAGGCGGTCTGGACAGAAGGAGACTCACTGCCTCATCCAAAAGCAGAATTCTAGGCTTGCGGACGAGCGCACGAGCGATTGAGATCCTGATGCAAAGGATGGGTAAAGGTCAGCGACGACGACTCGATCTGTCGAGAGAGGCTCGATCAGACTGACCTTTGCTTCTGCCCTCCACTCAAACTCGTCTTGGTCACCGGCGTGTCGAACCCTCGCTCCAAGTCCCATACGAAACCACATCCTGCTGCCTCCGCTGCCTCCTCGACCTGCTCGCGAGTGGCGGTCCCTTCCGGCATGCCATAAGCGATGTTGTCGTGGATGGTGCCGGTGAAGACGATGCTTTCCTGCGAGACATAGCCGATCGCCTCTCGGTACGAGCCCAGGTTGAATTCGGTGATCTCTGCCCATGGGGGAGATGGCAGAGAGTCAGATGGACAGCCGAGGGAAGACGGACGGATCAAGACGCACCAGTGCCATCAAAGGCGATCGTTCCGGAGTCAGGCTCGTAGAACCGCAGGATCAGGTTCTGAATCGACGACTTGCCCGACCCAGATCCTCCACTGCGATGGAAGGCGAGAAAAAGGAGACAGATCAGCACAGGACCCAAGTTTACGAAGCAGAGAGAAGGATGGGCGTACCAGAGAGCAACGGACTCTCCCTTGGCGATGTCGAGGTTGACGTTCCGGAGAATCTTTGACTGCGGCCGGGAGGGGTACGAGAAGGCGATGTTTCGGAGGCTGACGGTACCCGTCCTGGTAGGCGCGAGGGCGATACCGACGTTCGGGTTCACTTGAGGCTTGCGGTCGATCAATTCGAACACTCGCACTCCGGCTCCGAGACCTGTCAGATCAGAGAGGAATTGTCAGCGTTCATAGATCGCAAAGAAGTTCACGTGTCGCACTGACCCTTGTTGAGCGAAGACCAGAAGTGAACGAGCCCGGTCGCACTGGCTTGCAGACTGTACTGGTACATGAGCATCGCAGTCAACGACCCGAGCGTCATCGAGCCGGTCTGGACCATATACCCTCCGACAAGGATGATCGACAGCTCGGCCCTAAGAGGTAGAAAGACAAGTCTGGTCAGTGCTGTCCAAGTGCAGTGGTCGAAGGCAGGGAGGACAGACATGTGACTAGTGACGACTCGTTGGTAGATGTCGGTCATGAGCCCCTGGAAAAGGTCGAGCTCGTCAGGAAGCACGAAAGGCCAAGGTATGAGGCTTGTGCACGTACCTCCATCCAGATCTCCCTCCTGGCGATGGCAAAGATGGTGTCGACCTTCTTTGAGAACGTCTTGGTCTCGAGCTCATGGGCGTTGTACGCGGCGATGATCCTCACAAACGACAGCTTCTCCTCGGCGACCTGAACGGCGGAGAAGAACGTCAGTACTTGGACATGTCTCAGCGACAGAAGAGGGTGAAGGACGGACCTTTGTCATCTCCCCGATGCTCTCCTGGGTGACCTTTCCAATCTTCCTCTGGTACTCTCCGTACTTGTAGCTGAGGTATGTCGTGCTCGGCACCACCAACAGCGCGACACAGGTGACGGGGACCGAGATGTAGAGCATGAACCCGAGCGCGATCGTGCCGGCGAAGAAGTCCCGCGATCCAGACTGCAGGGCGTCGGTGAAGTTCTCTCCGAGGACAGTGCAGTCGTTTCTGGCGAGCGTAAGAGGAGGATCAATGGTCAGATCTGCGTCGGTTAGGTCTCCGGGTCAGAGTGCGGACTCACGACAGCCTGGACACGATGGAGCCGGCCTTTGAGTCGGTGAACTCAATCTCCTGGTTGAGGATGGACGTGTAGGCCTGCTTCCTCAGACGGGCGACGATCCGTTGACCACCTGGCAGACGAAAGCGGACGAGTCAGCTCGATGCGTCAAGATGGAACCAACCAGCGTGAGGGCTTGACTCACTCATCTCGAGCAGTACAGACCGCGTCAGTGCCGCCAAAGCGCCCACCAGGAGCATCCCGGAGATGGAGGCGATCGTCCACGGAAGCGAGACACCCATGAAGGTCACATCTGGAGGAACAGCGTGACCGTAGTAGTCCATGAGCTTGCCGATAAAGTACGGCAGCAGGTTCCCGGTGATCGAGGCCGTCGACAGAGCCTGGAACGGAGAGCAGCGAGGTCAGCTCGTGCCCGAACGAGTTCGCGGTCGCTTCCAGAGCTGCGACACGTCTTGAGGCTCGCAACTTACAGCCAGTCCGATGAGAATAGGTTTCTGTTTAGCGCCAGAGGGGGACAAGGGTCAGCGGGTTTGTCTCGCACGCGTGGGCGAGGTCTAGCGAGCACAGAGACAGGAGGCTGAGCTCGCGCCGAAGCTGCCGAGCTCACATCGAGGAGCTGGTGGACTGACCTTCTCTGGGATCAACAGCTTCCAAAGCCTGGCGTACGATCCCTTTGCCTCCTCTTCCTGCTCCTGCTTTGACTTCATGGACATGTCAAACTTCTGGAGGGAGAAGAAGTCGCGCGTCTGACCGACGAGCGTGACCGGATTCTTGGCCTTGAGCTTCTCCTTGACCACAGCAGCCTTGGACGGCGCAGGCTCAACAACCACTGCTGCAGACGAGTCTGACGACGTCGCATTCGGTGGTTTCAGAGGTAAAGGGGTAGGAAGCGGGGTGGTGTTGAGATGGCGGCGCGAGGCGAGAGAGGAGCAAGTCGGTTGGGGAAAGTCGGGCGAGCAAGCGGTAGGCGTCCGCCGGCGAGAAGACAGCTGGGACAGGCTTCGACGCGATAGGGAGAGAACAGAAGGTTGAGATGACGAGGATGCTGACGGGGTGTGATGGGAAAAGTGTCGGCCGGGAAGAGCGAACGAGCGCACGGCCAACGGACCCAGGGGAGAGGACGCTGCTGTCGAGGACGAGCCGACCGTCCTCATCAGCGTCGACGTGGACGCATACATCTTGCGCAAAGGGCGCCAGGTGTACGGGAGAGCGGGAGCAAGGGCCGACGAGAGATGGTGATGGTCTCGGCTGTGGTGACGGTTGAGGACCAGTCCGGCCTGTCCAGGCGAGATCCGGAAAAGAGGAGGAACGGCTGAGCTCAACATCCGAACGTCCTCCGCTTGGCCAGAGTCCTCACACGGCCATGGCACCTCCCAGCCTACCAACCTACTCTGGCACGACTCCTCGACGATCGTATGCGTACCTGCTCGTCTTTCCGATCGGTCTCTTTCTGCTCGTCTCCCTCACGCTGCTCCACCTGTTCCCGCCCATGTCGGCCTCGCCCTCTGATCACGGACCCCAGCGTCCTTTCCCCGGCGGGCCCAAAGACGACCGTGTCAGCCTCAAGATAGGGACACTCAACTTGCGATATGATGGAGGATGGCGAGACACGATCCCCGTCGGCCAAGCTGGCGACGGGAGAGAGGAGAAGGGCGGAGGAGGGCCGGGAGAGAGGGTGAGCTCGTCCGGAGGCTCGCCTGACTTGACCGTTGACGATCTCAGCCGACAGAGCTGACAGACATGTGATAATTACCCTATCAACCCTTTCACCTCAGCCGTGGTCCGAGAGACGATGGCGGATCCGGGACATGCTCCACTTCCTCGACCACGACATCGTCGGGCACGTCCGCCCCACGTGCTCCGCCTCGCTCTGGTACACGCGACTGACCTCCTCGCTCTGTCCTCGGCTCATCTCCAGCTTCCAGGAGGCCCTGCATAACCAGGTCCTCGACCTTCAAGCCCTCCTGGGCCCAGATTGGTTGCACGTGGGCGTAGGGCGGGACGACGGCGACGAGGCGGGCGAGTACGCGCCCATCTACTACCGAAGCGACCGCTTCAAGTCCCTCTCGGTCGAGTACGTCTGGCTGTCCAACACGCCCGAGAAGGCTGGCAGTATCGGATGGGACGCTGTACGTTCTTGTTTTCCTCTGCCCTGCACATGCTGCGCTGCAAATGGCTGACCGCTCCTTGTCTCTGCCTCCCCATCCTGCAGTCACAAACACGGATCGCGACTATCCTGACGCTCTTGGATGAGCAGTCGTCAACTCTGGTCCACGTTGCCAACACCCACTGGGACGACCAGGGCCTCGTCGCCCGACACGAGTCCGGCAAGCTGCTCCGACGGATCGTGCCCGAGACGGCCAGAAAGGTCGAGCACCAGCTCGGGAGAGGGGATGGCAAGAAGCTCGAGGGCGTCGTGCTACTCATGGGTGACCTCAGTGCGTACATCAGTCAGAGCGATCGCTCGCTCCCACTCACTTGCGCGCACTGATCTCCCCCCCTCCCTAACATGACCCCCCTCCCAGACTCCCCCGCCGAAGAAGCCGGCTTCCAAGCCCTCACCTCCCCTTCCCTCCCTACCCCAGCCTTCCACTTCCTCCCGACCCTCCTTCCGCCCTCACGCCACGCGTACGGACCAAAGAACACGTACAACGGCTTCTACGACGACCGACAGACCGAGATCGACTTTGTGTTTCTGTACGAGGAGAGCGTCGTGGCTGGGTGGGGCGTGGAGAGATACGGGGTTGTTGAGCCGGGGATGGACAGCAAGGAGCAGGAGGCGGGAGATGGGCTGTGGAGAGGGAGGTTGAGTGATCATCGGTTTGTGGGTGGGGAGGTTGTGTGGAGGGGGAAGGGGAGATGAAAGTGAGCTTCTGCCTGTGAGGGTTTGTGTGCTGGGAGGCGATTTGGTAACGGAACAACTTGATTCTGTGTGATATGACGATGACGTTCCGCATGCGTCAGACTTGGCCAGGACAGTCCATCGTATTTCTCCCTCTCGCACTTTCTCTCTTCGTTCTTCTTGGGAGGCACCATCTGCCTGGAGGATCTTCAGGGCACCATGTGTTCAGTACATTAACGAGCATCAGATCATGGTACACCAAGCGATGACATGTGGCAAGTGGAACTTATAGCTGCGAGAAGGCAGACAAAACGAGATGGCTCAGATAGACTCAGATAGAAAGCCACTTCCTCGTCACGTCCCTGGCAGCGTGTGGACTTCCACAGATGCCGTGGATCAGCGCGAGGTTGTACGCCGCTTCTCGGATGAGGGTCTTGGGCTATCGCAGAAGACAAAGGACGGGGTATCAG
This sequence comes from Mrakia hoshinonis, assembly GCA_036245725.1. Classification (NCBI taxonomy): domain Eukaryota; kingdom Fungi; phylum Basidiomycota; class Tremellomycetes; order Cystofilobasidiales; family Mrakiaceae; genus Mrakia; species Mrakia hoshinonis. Next base: position 17,601 of record BTPH01000109.1, read on the forward strand.
CGGAAGCTAAAGCGCTGAAGGATTCCAGGGACATTGAGAAAGGACTGACGTCGTTCCTCCAGTCGTACGCGTCGCCCCGAGCCTCGGCCCGGTCGAGGATGCGCTTGAAGTGGTTGATGGCGAGGAAGAAGAGACCTGCGTAGAAGAAGAGTATGACGCGAGGAGGCAGTCAGCGATCAGGGACGAGGGTCCCTGTCGAGAAGAAGGAGCCAGGACGCACCCATCCGATGAAATATGGTCCCGAAGTTGTACTCGACCTCCTCGGCTTCCTGTCCATCCGGGTGGAGCTTGCGATAGCGGTCGAGGAAGGTCATTGCCTGCGTCGAAGAGGATGTAAAGAGGCCTGAGCTTGGGACAAGCGGACAAGAAGGAGGGAAGAAAGGCACGAACGGTGACGATGCAGTAGTTCCTGTTGTCGCACTGACGCTGGAACGCACGGCCGACATAGGCGACAGCGAGACAGAGGCAGACGAGAGGGTCTTGGGGGACGATGTCGTGCGCTCGAAGGAGGTAGACTGGCCCAGCAGAGAAGGTCAGTTCGGCAGCTACTCCGGAAGTATGATGGAGAGCGCACTCACAGATGCTCGACTGGAAACTTCTTCCGAGACACATGATCATGCCAAAGTAGGCCATCAGCGCGGCGCTCTCCTTCTCTGGCAGCACCGGCTTCGTCTTCCCCACGGCAGGATCATCTTCTCCGCCACCTCCCTCTCCATCCTCCTCTTCCCCGTCATCCTCGTCCAGATCGTCCCCAGCCCCTCCGACCGTCACCGTCGCAGTCATCTTGCCGTTGCCCTTCCCCTCCGCAGCCTTCTCCTTCTCCTTCTTTTGTCTCTCCAACTTTGCCAGGTTCTGCTCCAACCTCGGCTTCCTCGGTTTCGTCCGCTTGATCCCCCATCTGCCGGTGAGACCATGGAACGACATGTCACCACCCTTGACGGCGTGCTCCCAGACACGGATGTCTCGAGCAAGGAACTTTTGGAGGTTGACGTTGGCGAGCGACTCGGCTGCTTTGAGGCCGGAGCCGAGGGCGGAGACCATGACGTGGTAGGCGAGGTCGGAGAACTGGTGCGAAATCATGAGCTTGCGGCCTTGCTCGGAGATGCGGGCAGGGTCGTCGAGGGCGATGAGACACGCTGGGACAGAAAGGAGACTCAGTCAGCCGAAGACGCACGCACACAACGTGTGAGAAGTGAGGCGAGAAAAGACTTACCCAAGCCCGTGAGACGGAGCGTTTGTTGTCGGGCCGGAGATCGGAAGACTGCCGCGTACTGAAGGTGATCCGCCACTTCGAACGCGTGGTCGGGGTCGTCGTACTTTGCGCACAGACAGCAGTACTGGACACGCGAGAAGGTGGGACCGATCAGCTTGGCACGAAAGAGAGCTTTGATCTGTGCGACTTGCCTTGATCATTGTGTCGAACCACCTGTCGAGCGAGACGCCTCGGAGAGAGGTCGCTTCCGGGAGGACATCCTCTTCGGCAACACCGTCGCCCTCTGCGTAGCAATCAAAAAGCCAGACCTGAGTCTGCGTGCCATGCGGGCAGAGACTAGAGACGGACACGAACCAATGTCCTTCTGAAGCCGCTCGTGGAAGCCCTCGGCCTCGGCTTCTGCCTCCTCCTCCTCCCTCGCTTCTTGCTCTTCCCGCCTCTCGGCGTCCGTCTTCTTGTTGCGGCCTCGGCCGCGCGTGAGAACGCCAACAAACTTCTTCTTCTGCAGAGGATCGAACGGCAAAGGGTGGCGATGTCAGTCGTTGCACTTCTCCGGGTCGTCCCGAGACTGGACGTGCCCTGTCCTGCGGGAACAAAGGCTTTGTCTCCCTGAATCCCTCAATCAGCGGTCCTGCGACCTCGAGCCACTCCATGATGGCCTGGACGTCCTCCTCCTCGACGAACTCATCCAGAGCGTCGAGACGGGCGAACCCAGCCTCGACTCGAGCGATCATGTTGTTCTCGATCTGCTCCCTGTTGAGACGAGCAGCGGCCATGTTGGCGAGGGCCTGGTTCCCGCCTCGACTGAGGATCGATCCCGTCGCGTCGACCTGGACGCGATGCTCGTCTCCGACCCTGCGACGCCGGGCTCGATAGACGGGCATGTTTCGGCGGATGTCGAGGACTGGAAAGACAATGTCGTCTGTCAGGAGTTGACAAAGGTAGAAGTAAGAAAGGACACAGGGCTTACCGGAGTTGACGAGATCGAGTGCCTCTTGCCTCAGGCCGAGCTGCTCGTATACGTAAGCGAGCTTCATCCGCACCTTGAGCGACGCAGGGTCGTTCTCGTCGTCAAACGAGGAGATGACTGAGTCGATCGTGATCAGTGAGCGCTCGACGATACAGACGTAGAAGCGAGTCTGGACATACCGAACTGGTACGACTCCTTGGCTCCCTCGTAGTCCTCGTTCGCTCGCAGACAGTCCCCTCGGCCTTCCACGTGCCTCGGAAGACTCTGAGCTCGCCATGCCAGATAGAAGAAACATCAGTGCCGAGTAACGAAAACGGACGCGACAAGAAAGGCGAAGCGTACCGTCAGTTCCGAGAGCGGCTCAAAGTACTCGAGAGCGTCGTCAAACATGGACTTTGCGAGGTAGGCGTCTCCAATCTCGCCCCAGAGAATCTGATAGACCTCTGCGTCGAGCTTGCGGATGATGTTGAAGTGCATCTGGGAGAGTTGCGACCAGTGTCAGGCATCGGGACACGACACTGGAAGCCGACCCAGAGACGGAAGCAAAGACTCACCCTTGCCTCGTCGATGTCGCCGAGATTGAGCCTGGCGAGTCCCAACCTCTGACGGAGGTTGATGTCGAGCGGGTGGCCCTCTGCAGCCCGGCCTTCTTCTGCCGTCCCATCGCGTCCGGCATCTCGGCGGACGCCCTCTTCGTCAAACTCTCTGTCATCTCCGATCTTGTCCCATCGGGTCTCCTTGAGTCTCCCTCCGAGCCAGCGGACGGCCTTCTTGGTCTCCGTGATGGCTTTCGCCCACTGCTCTGTCGCGATCAGGATGTCAAACATCTTGACGAGCAGCGCGACGGGGAAGAGGGTCACCTCTGGTGGGATCGGATGGAACGGGTCCGCTGGATCCGGGTAGTCCTTCTGTTGTCGATGGAGCGCGTTCAGGATGAGCCGCTGACCGAGCGGGAGCAGCGACGCCTCGACGAAAGAGTTGGACATCTCGAGGATGACTGCAATGTCGTTCGGGTTCTGCTTCAAGATTGTCTGGAAGCCTTCGATGGCCTGAAGAGGAGAAGCAAAGCCCGATCAATCCATCGCCACGGGTTAAGATTCATCAAGGCCTCGACGGACCTTGGCGTGTTGACCTGTCTCTCGGAGGAGGTAGGCATGGTCCCAGATGGCGTCGATATCGTCAGGGTTGCAAGCGACAGCCTTTCTGTAGCAGTAGATGGCCTGGTCCATCGTCCCTGACGCTCTGAGAAGAGCGAAACGCGAAGTGATAGATCGATGCACGCGTGTTAGCAACATGCCCGACGAGCTCTACTAAGACTGCTGCCGACTGACCTTGACTTTGCTCCGAGGTCCTTCCAGACGTCGTTGGTCGGTCGAAGATGAGCAGCCATCATCTCGCATTGGAGCGCCTTCTCGTCGTTGCCAAGCTCCTGGTGGCATGTCGCGAGCGTCGTCCACGCGACGTGGACCGCTGGTTCCTGCATGATGACGCTCTGATACGTCTCGATGGCCTTGGCGTAGTCCTGCATGACGTAGAACATGTTTCCTTGTCCGAGCAATTGCTGGATCTCTGGGTCGAGCTCTGGTTCGCGTCGACGAGCGCCGGGCTGCATCAGACCAGTAGGTGGTTAGCATGCGACGAACCACTACCCTCTCAGCCGCAACAGCCATCTGCTTCCATGAAACGAGGCTGTCTGACGCAGTCGGGTCGTACTCACTGCTCCTTTCCGTCGTCTCCTTGTCCCGCCTACGGCCGACCGAAAGTCCTTGTCAAACGTGCTCTCTGCGTCTGCGTCCTCGATGGACTGATCCCAGTTCTTCGTGAGCACTTCGCTTCCTGAGAGGTTGGTTCCGGTTCGGATCGACTTGACCAGGCGGCTGAGGTTGCGCGGACGGACAGGCCCGGACAGGGAGGTTGTGAGCTCGAGCTCATCTTCGCGACCGTCGCCCATCCTGGATACATCCGAGCAAGTCCGGCCCTTTGTTGCAAGGTTGACTCACTCAAACTGGCCTGCTTCGAGTTCGTCCATCCCTGCGTCGTTGTCTCCGTCGTCGGGTGCTCCTCTCAGACGGGACGGGCCAGCTTCACCGAGCTGAGGGCCACGCTGAGCGCGCACCGGTCGGCCGTCGTCGTCGGATCCGAGGTACTCGGACGCCGAATCAGAGTCTGCAGTAGACGAACACGAGCAAGGATCAGCTCAACGTTGCTTGTGACGATGGGTAGACGCGTCGGTTGGGTGAGCTCGGCCGCACCCATGTCTCTGGCCCATCCATCCCCGTCGTCGTCCTCGTCTCGGTTGCCGAAACCCCACTCCCTTTGTTCTTCATCGTCTGATGAGTCGTCTGGGAAGGCTGGCCTCTTTGATCTCTGTGGCGGGGAGGACATTGCTGGCCGAGTGCGATGGTCGTGGTTGCGTTCCGATTCGGTGAGCTCGACTCGCCGACCGGCTCCTTCTGAGCTGCAACGGCCACTCTCCCCTCTCCTCGTCTTTTCTCTCTCAGCTCTAGATAAAATGGTAAGCTCTACTCCGACCTCTTCCTTTCTGCCTACATTCTGACGTGTGATCATACGCTCTTGTCTAGGCCCGTAATGAGGAGAAGTCCCAGTATGTTGAGCTCGCTCGCCCTCCCTCCCCTCCCTCGCGCGTCTGGCTGACTTCGTCTGACCCGTCTTCCGTCCAGGTCGATGCTGTTCCGGTTCCGGGAGCAGCAGGCTGTCGAGATGGGTGTCTCGCGCGGCAAGGGAGACCGTCGTCCTCGGCTGGCGAGCACGTGTACAAACCTCAAGGACTGTGAACGATGGAGGGGAGAGATCCTCAGAGAGATCTCGAGAAAGGTCTCAAAGATCCAGGACGGTAAGCACACGTGTCCTCGTAGGCAGAGAAGGCGGCGATGAGCCGATGCTGGCTGTGCCAAGGTGGATGGGCGGGTGTGCTGGCGGGATGGACCGTGGTGAGCTCGGGAGGAGACGAGAGCTGACCTTTGCTCCTTCTCGTCCTCCTTGTGTTTCGCCCTCTCAGCCGGCCTGACCGACTATGAAATCCGAGACATCAACGACGAGATCAACAAGCTCATGCGAGAAAAGACGCACTGGGAGCGGCAGATTGTCTCGCTCGGAGGAGCAAACTACAAGAGGACCGGAGCGATGCTCGACGAGGATGGAAAGGAGGTCCCCGGGACGCGTGGCTACAAGTGAGCATACACCATCCTGCAGATCGATAGGCTTTCGATCTTGAGCTGATCATCTTTCCTTCGCGCTCTTGCAGGTACTTTGGACGAGCTCGTGAGCTGCCAGGTGTCAAGGAGATGTTCGCAAAGAAGGGTGAGCTCACTCTCGTACGTCACGCTCGCCGAATCAAGCTCACCACTCATCCATCTTCGTGCTCCTGATCATACAGCCCAAGGCGGTGACGAGGAATCTGAACGTGCCGAGATCTACAAGCGGTACCGGAACCAGGGACCCGCCTACTACGGCGACATGGACGAGGCCGACGGTACCGTGCTCCGGGACGACCGCGAGTCCGAGGAGAAGGACTGGAAGTCCGCCTACGACCGCCTGTCCACCATCCTCTCCCTCTCCGAATCAACATCGCCCATGCCTCCGTTCCCTCGTCCAGTACCTCGTCCGCCAGCATCAGACTCGACGCCCGCCGCCCCCTCCGCCTCCACAAAACGGTCCGCGACCGACTCGAACCCATCCGAAGACGTCGACATGGCAGATTCGACCGACTCGTCAGCACCCAACAAGACGGCCAAGCTCGATGCCGACTCCTCGGTGCCGACAGGCCCCAAGTCTGGGTCCTCGCTCGTCAACGCGGGAACGTCGTCCGCCGAGGCTGTTGCGTTCGAGGCACTCGGGGTACTCAAGCAGGAGGACCTCGTCATGCCCGTCCTCCTGGGCAAGAGCGAGATGGAGAAGATTGTGCTGGACGCGAGGAAGAAGGCGCTGCTCGCACAGTACGTGTAGAGGTGGTTGAAGTCAGGGTTGACTGAGGCGGATGTAAGGGCATGAGGAGGGGCGATGATGTAGCCAGGCGCGAGGATCGCTTTGTATCAACAGCTAGACCGAAGATATATCAACCCTGTCTGACTTTAGGTGAAGGCGCCGAGGGGAGATTGAGACGCGTCACACTGGACGCTGAGGGACAGATAGTGTACAGGTCTCGGCGCTGGGGAATTGACAATTCTCCTGGTGCACCTGCTCCGAGATATCCGAATTCTAGATCGGACTGCTGCAACATCGAGCGCGTCTGACGGGGATGGATGGCCGCCGTGAGGAGGATCAGGGGCGCGGTCCCGGGCTGCTTGGTCGAGCTGACGGTCGAGTTGACCTCAAACACCGTCTCCGCTCTTTCCGTTCTCCTTCTCCTTTCTCGTCTTCTCTGGTCCTCGTCATGGCTCGCCCTAGAAAGAGATCTCGCTCGGCCTCGATATCCAAAGCTCTCGGGTCAGTCTAGCCTGGTTGGTCTGTAGGCCATCCGGCCTGACGAGCGATCAACGAGAGCTCATCCCCTTCGTTGTTCCCTTTCCCTGCTATTCGACCTGCTGCCTCTCCATTCCGCCACTTTGGTCGACCTACGTTGTTGCATCCCTCTCAGCCAAGTACCCGCGCACCACACGACGGATCTGAACACTGCTGGTGCTGTCGAGGTTGCCCCGAAGGAGACGTCTGCTCCTCTCGCGCGTCCTCCGCCGTCTGCCCGGGCAAAGGCAAAGCAGGCAAAGCTCAACGCTTGGGGCGCAGGGGACCCGGGCGAGATCCCAAAGAGCTTTGGGCTGTGGAACGACATCAAGACTGGCCGCTGGATGCTGATCCCTTGTGAGTGTCGAGCTCGGTCCGCCTGGTCTGGTCAGCTCGAGTGGAGGGCGGCTCGAGAACCAACGAGCTGACAGCTGTCTTCCCTTCCTTCTCTGCGTCCGTCCGCTTCGTCCTCGGTCGTTGATCATCGCCCGACAGCGTCTAGCGGGTCGATTTTGCTGTTCTCGGCTGCGCTGTACCTCAACTACGGCCTCATCTCGCAACACGTTGTCCCCCGACTGACCGGCGTGGCTGCCCCTCCGAACGAGAACCCGTTCGAGCCACTCTGGTTCATCTCCTACCCGCTCCCATGGCCGCACTCGACGACAGGAGACGTCAGGTACGGAAAGGGTTACAAGGTCAGTCCTCGTCCTCTGGCGCGGCCGTGTCAATGAGGTCGTTCAGTTTCGTCGAGCTCACCTTCGGAACCTTTCTCCGCGCGCCTCGCTTTCGCTCTGCTGCAGGACATCGCGTTCCTGCTGCACCAGATCATCACCTTCTCGTTCCTCCGACAAGCCATCACCCTCTATGGTCTCCGACCGTTCGCAAAGTGGCTCGGCATCAAGGGGTCAAAGATTCTGCGGTTCCAGGAGCAGGGCTACTCGTTCATCTACTGGGGATCCATGGGCGCATGGGGACTCGTAAGTCTTGTTTCAACTGTCACGGCTCGATAGACAACCACATGAGCTGATCTTTTTCCGAACGTTCGGCCTTCCTCCGGCAGTACCTCATGCGGGACCTGCCGACGTGGTGTGCGTCCCCGTTCGCCTCACCTCCTCTCCAAGCCTGCGCCATCAGCTGACGCCGTCCTATCTCGCTCTGCAGACTACCAGACGGATGAGTTTTGGCGGGGCTACCCCCACTGGGAGATGAAGCCGACCATCAAGAGCTACTACCTGTCAGTCCTCGCGAATTGGACGCGTCTTGCCTTGCGACGCCCATCGCTGAGACGATTTCCTTGTTCTCCGCCTCGTAGCCTGCAGTTCGCCTACTGGCTCCAGCAGATGATCCTGATTGTACTCAAGATCGAGAAGCCCAGGAAGGACTACTACGAGCTCGTCGTGCATGTGAGTTGCCGTCCCTTCCGATGCGGCTTCCCTTGCGCGCTCAACGGCCGATCTAACTTCTGCTGATCTTTCTCCTCAGCACCTGGTTACGCTCTGGCTCATCGGTCAGTTCTGTGCCGCTGATCTGAGCGAACGTGGATCTCTCGACTGACGCTTGTGCTGCCTCTGTTCTCTGATCCTGCAGGATGGTCGTACGGAATCAACGTGAGTGGGAGAGACTTCCGACATTGGCTCGCTGTATTCCGTACTGACCGGAATTGAACGTGACTTTGCAGTTGACGATGATCGGAAACGCCGTCTTCGTCACGATGGACCTCAGCGACATCTTCCTCGCGGTACGTCCCGCTGGCCTGGTCTTCGTGTCCCCAGACTGTCCTCCAAGCCTTACTGACTCTGCATAAATTCGCGACTCTTGCAGCTCGCCAAGTGCATCAACTACGCCGAGGGACCTCGGTCGTCCGGGATCGGATCCGCCGTCGCGTTCACCTGGTTTGTGGCTGTTTGGACGTGAGTACTTCCCTTTCTCTACTGTCGCATCTGCTCGCCCATGTGAGCTTCTCTCTGACATACCTCGTCCCCTATCTCCAGATATCTGCGGCACTACCTGAACATCATCATCCTCTGGTCGGTCTGGACCGAGTTCGACCTCATTCCGTCAGTCTCTGTCGTTTCCTTCGTCTCTGTCTTTTCACGAGCTGACCATTCTGCTCTTCGACTCTTTAGTGACTACGCCAAGGTGTTCCGTCCCTCGCTCGGCGTCTGGATGGCACCCTGGATGAAGTATCAGATCGTGCGTGCCGCCAATCTTTCTTGGGCCTTAGACACGCGCTTCGACTGTCGTGCTGATCTGATCTTTGAACTCGACCTCTACAGTTCATCCCGATCATGCTCATCCAGCTGCTGAACCTGTTCTGGTACTTCCTCATCCTGAGGATCATGATCCGGTGCGTGCTCCTCAACTCTTGTCCTCCGAAGTTGCTCGACACGATGACAGTCAAACTGACGCTTGCTCGTGATCTGACGCGCCTCTTACTATAGGTCCATCCGAGGTGTCACTCTCGCCGACGACCGGTCAGACGATGAGGACGAGGGCGAGGAGGACGACGCCCTCGAGGACAAGAAGGACATCTAGAGCAGAAGCCAGGGAGCGACTGCAGGGACGCGCGTGATCTGAGGCGTAATCAGGAGCCGAGGGACTGTCTTGAACGGTTGCTCGGCTCGCTTACTTAGTCGGTGGGGAGGGGACAGGCGGTGGGGGGTGGCTATCCCGGGTGCCGGGTCGTGCCAGACGAAGTACGGTCACTGTCAAACACGGACCTAGTCTAGAGAGGTGTACTGTATCCGACCAAAACACAACCGAAATGTACTCTGGATGGGACAGTCGAGACGGAAGAGGGAAGAGAGTGGACGGAGAGGACGAGATCCAACCGCTTCACTCAGAACGGTCCTATCTTTGAGTTGGATCCGTCTCTGCAAAAGCTACAGACTCCCAAGCCCAGACCTCTGCCTCCAGTATCTACCGCTGCTGCAATCTGACCGGGCCTCGCCCCTCAGCTCCGGAGGCCACAAGCCGATATCCGCGCGATCGGGAGCCTGATCGGATCAAACGCTCCACTGCACTCACTCCCTGAGACTCTATTCACGTCCCACCTCATCTCCCATCTCCCGACCCTCACACCTTCCACCGACAACATCCCATCTACTTATCACGATGGTACAGAACGCCATCGACGTCAACCGCAACACTGCTGATCTCGGCCTGAGCGCCGGAGGATCGTCGTTCTTGTGAGTCTGTCGTGGCCCCCTCACCTCGAAGCGGGATGGAGTCGGCGAGGGCCGAACGCCTCGTGACCTGACCTGAGCTCACCCTTCCCTCCATGTTTGGTGATGGTGGTTTGATAGATGGGCCGTCTTCGCGATCATGCTTTTCTCAGACATGGCAGTGATGGCGTGGATGTGGTCGATGCCAAAGGGGCACAGGGTGTTTCATCAGTTGTCGGTCGTCATTCTCACCAGTGAGCTCTCGCTCCAACTTCCTATCTGGCGCTGGGTTGTGCCGCCCTGTGTGCTCGTTTGCTGACTCGTGTTGTGATGTGTCTTTGACGACTAGCTGCATCTATCTCGTACTTCTGTCTGGCTGCGAACGTCGGTGAGTAGTCCTGGCGGACGACTGCCGTAGACGAGGGAGCCTTTCAGCCAGCCATTTCCGCGGCGAAGCTCAAGCTTACCCCCGCTCTCGTCCCGTCGGCAGGCAACACCCCCGTCGCTGTCGAGTTTGCCAGAGGAGAGCGATATGACAACTCGACTACGAGGGCTATCGCTTACGTCAGGTCAGTCCCCTATCCAAGCTCGTATCCGTCTCATTCGAGCTCACCTTTGGCTCCGCCGCGCGCTCTCTTCCCCCGCTCAGATACATTGATTGGGTCGTCACCACGTGAGTCTCACTCATCGACCTCCTCTCTGGCGGCATCCTGACCAGATTTGATTCGTTCATAGCCCGATGCTGCTCCTCGAAATCCTTCTCACGACCGGTCTGCCCCTGGGAGACATCATGACGACCGTCTTCATGGAGTGAGTCTGCCGTCCTTGCCCCCTTCTTAGTACGCCGAGACGAGACTGACTGCTCTTTCTGCCTCTGACGGGGCTTCAGCCTCGCGATGATCATCACAGGTCTCGTGGGAGCGCTCATCGTCTCGACCTACAAGTGGGGTCTCTGGACCTTCGGAACCGCTGTACGTTCGACTCTTCGCCCTTTCGACACCCTCCTTCTTACCTTTGATTGATTGACGCGCACCCTCATCTCCCTCAGGCCATGTTCTACATCTTCTGGGTCCTCCTCGGACCCGGTCGAACCTCCGCCGCCCGCCTCTCGCCCTCGCTCGGGAGATCGTACCTCCGCTCAACCTCGTTCCTCGTCTTCCTCTGGACCATCTACCCGATCGTCTGGGGTCTCTGCGACGGTGGGAACGTCATCTCGTGCGTATTCTCTGGCATCGGCTCCACCATGACTTTCACTTCTATCTGTTTCGAGGCCCGATGGCTGACCTGTGCCCGACCGTTTCTTTTTTCCATGGCGACAGGGTGACGGGCGAGATGGTCTTCTACGGTGTCCTCGACCTCCTCGCGAAACCCGTCTTCTGCGCTCTCCACCTGTACATGCTCAACTCCGAGGATCTCTCGATCCTCGCTCTCCAGTCTGGAAAGGTTCGTCTCCGTCTTTCACACTCTGCCTCACTCATTCACCCTTCCTATCTCGCCTAAACCCTTTCTCCCTTTCTCGACGATTCACCGCGGGCAGTACTCCGACTCTGCCAAAGCAGGGTACGAGCTCCAGTCCCAGTCGGCCGTCGCGCCGATCAACAAAGGCGCCAGTGGTGGACCTGGGCCAGCGGGAGCGGGCGCGTCGTCCAGTTTGGGCGTGCCGGACCGACCGGGGAACGTGAGAAGACGGACGAGCGAGAGGAGGACGGGGTTGGAGGCACAGGCTGTGGCGGAGGGGAGGGAGGACGCGGAGGAACTGAGGAGGGAGGGCTGAAGAGGATGATGATGGGGGGAGAACTTTTGGGCAGAAACGAGAAGCAGAGCGGGAGTTAAGTCATGTTAGGGCAGAGGTTGGGAAGATTGGGTCGTGAAAGCGGTGCTGTGGACTGGGGAATTTGATGATTGGTGGGCTCGATCAGCGAAGACAGATGCACAGGCGATTGCTCACCGAACAGGCACGATTCAAAGTGACGAGCAATGAAAGACGAGAGCCGATACTCTTAAGTGGGTGCGGCGAAAAAGGTCGAGAGGAAGGGGTTCTCATCAAGATATGGAGCAAATCTCTTCCTCGCCTTCTCTCTCTTCTCGCCACAGCGACGTGAGAACCAAGTCAACAACACACTCGACCATTCATTCATCATAATCATCGTCCTCCTCCCTCTCCCTCTTCTGCGCCCCTCCTACCAACCCGACCCCAACCCCTACCCCACCCGCCTCTGCCCCACCCAGCGACACCGGCTCCAACGGCATCTCCTCCATATCATCATCGTCGTCCTCATCGTAGTTCTCATCCACTGGGCCTCTATCCCCTCCACCTCCTCCTCCACCTCCAGACCCAGACCCGTTCGGCTGACCCGGTCGAGGCGTCCCCCCGGCGTTGGAGTCGTCCTCCCCCTCGACTCCTTCTTCTTCCTCATCGTCGTCGTGTTCGTGGTCGTGGTCCTCCCCGGCTGAGTCGTCGCCCTCGTTCTCGAAGGCTGCGTCGATGAGGTTCGAGTTCGAGTACCCTGCTGGAGGCTGCGACCGGCAAGGGGAAGAAGAGAGAAAGAATGAGTATCGCACGCACGCAATGTAGAGGGGAAAGAGAGAAAGAGAAAGAAAGGGAGAATGAAAGAGAGAGAGAGAGTGTGTGTGTGTGCAGGGGGGGGGGGGGACGGGACGGGGGACAGACCTTGTTCGGGACGAGGTTGAAGTTTGGTGCGGTGAGGAGATCGCGAGCGTTCGGTAGGCGGAGGAAGGGTGTTTCTGGGACGGGTGGGAGGGGGTTCGAGTTGATTTGTTGGGCCATGGAGGTGAGGTACTAAAGAGTCGGGTCCGACCGACCGACCGGACGAAGGAGGTGGTGAGCTCGCGTGTCGAAGGAGTTGGTCCGCCTCGTCCGCCTGCTGCTGTATTGCCAGCCAGTCCAGCGCAGCGCTGACAGACGGACTATTTACAACAAGATGGACTGGAACTCACGTCTCGCTCTCCTCCTTCCTTGAAGGACCAGTTGACCTTTGCTTGGACGGCGAGCGAGACGTCCTCGACGTCGAGCTTGCCTCCCTTGCCCGCGTGCTCAGAGTACGTCAACGAGTCCAGCAGGATGTCGGTCGTGTAGCCTGGGCAGTGTTGGCAACCGAAAGATAAGATGTCAGCTCCTCGTAGGTCCTGCGGGTACCTCATCCTGCCGAGGGGGCCTCTGGACGCACGGTGGGCGAACTCGAGCAACTGATGGAGTACTTGCGGGGTCGTGTCGTCTATCCCCTACGAGAGCGCAGGATGCGTGAAGACAGGTGAGTATGACCGCCTCTCAGACGGTACGAGTGCATGCGAGCGGACTGACCTTTGAGGCAAGGATGAGCGCGATCACGCGTGCATCCCGAGGGAGGGCGGGTTGCGGCGCAGACGCCGACGGTTCAGGAGCAGCAGGAGCCATCAAAGGGAACAGCAGATAGAGCGAGGTCAAGGCGCCGAGATGAACAGAGTGAATGGAGTTGGGCGAGGGGCAAGGCAACCGGTGTATGTGTGTCGGTGGATGTAGTTGAGACTTGACCAAGGGGAAGGAGGAGCGACCTCGCGAGCTCGCACCCTCCTCCTGCAGGGCCACTCGCGATGTCGAGTGTCGTGCTTAACATGAGACTCCGCTGCTCGTAGACCATCATCTCAGATTGAGGTGAAACGAGTTTCATTGCGACGTGTACGATTGATTTTGAGAGAATAGGAGACGGAACGGAGGTGGGTACGAAAAGGGAACGTTGGACGAACAGACTGAGGACGCGATCGCATACAGCAAGCACACGAGAACCCAAAAGAGCCCAGAAGAGACGGGGGAAAAAGGGCAAGAAGGGAGGAGAGAGCAGGGACGTGGACGGAGAAGGGCGGCCACAAAGGCTAGAGTAGAGTCGTGATGAGGACGGGAAGGAGAGCAAGAGGTATCGCACACAAAGGAGGAGCAAGAGAAGAAACGAAAGAGAAGAGCGAGCGAGAAGAGAGAGGAAGCAGGCCCAGAATGAGACGCAGCCACAGCCAGCAACCAAAAGACCCCGACCCAAGGGCACCTCGACTGGACGGCTGATCCCACGCTTCCCGGTCATCCGACGAGAGAGCGAGTGTCTTCTGAGACCGAGCGAGGTACCCTAGGCGGTTTGAGGGATGGCTGCTCCGGTCGACTGCTGGTACTCGTCTCCGTTCCCGCTGTCGTCTCCGACGTCGCCGAGCTTGTGGAAGTCGAGAATCTCCGAGTACATCATGACCTCTGCAGACGCGCAACAACAACACCAGGTCAGTGACTGTGACCGGTGGGCAAGGTCGAATCAAGAGAGAGAGAAAGAGACTCACTCCACGTCTCTGAGGGCAGGTCTGCGTCGTTGAAGGACCAGTCGAACGGCTCGGATGCCTCGGGCTCGTCGGTCGGGTCGTGGTACGGCTCCAGGAACGGGTGCGCGAGCGCGTCCGTCGCGGTGATACGTGTGCGGGGGTGAAACACGAGCATCTTCTCGAGCAGGTCCACAGCCTGGTCCGAAGCCTTGGGGAACTTCTTGGCGAGCGGGACCCGTTCACGCTTGGGCAGCGACTGGACAAAGCGGAGCGTGTTCTCGGAGCAGATGGTCTTGATGACCTCGTCTGGAGGGGTTCCGATGAGCTCGGTGATGATGCTGAACTGGTTGACGTCTGCATCCGCAAAGGTCAAACAGAGTTGGATGAAAACGGTCAAACGAGGATCAGCGGCGGTTCCGATCGACCGGGTCGGCCCAAAAAGGTCCGAGCTTCAAAGAACGCTTTGCACTCACGGTCCTTTCCAGGGAAGATGGGCTGTCACGGGGGAGAAAGAACGGCGAGTCAGCTAAACATTCTGACAATGCGTTGAGACCACTAGCAAGGGCGTACCTTTCCGAGGAGCATCTCTCCGAGGATGCACCCGACCGACCAGATGTCGACGGCGTGGTCGTACTGCTGCCACGTGAGCATGATCTCGGGAGCTCGGTAGTACCGCGTGGACACGTAACCCGTCATCTGCGAGTCCTGGATTCGGGCGAGACCAAAGTCGCAGATCTGGAAGGAACAGCGCGTCAGCTCAGACGCTACTGTTCGTCAAGGACGCAAGCCGGGCGTTTCGCTCACCTTGAGATCACAGTTCTCGTTGACGAGGATGTTGGACGGCTTGAGGTCTCGATGGATGACTCCAGCGGAGTGGACGTACTTGAGTCCACGCTGAGAGAAGGAGGACGCGCAGAAGGATGTTCAGCTCAACGTTCAGCTGGGAAGACAAGGAGCGAGGTGGCAAGAGGACTCACGAGCATCTGGTAGAGGAAGTACTGGATGAACTGGTCGTCCAACGGCCGCGAGGTGAGCAGTCGGTGGAGATCGGTTCCGAGCAGCTCCGTCACAAAGTAGCTGGAGAAGGGCGGACGTCCGGTTTAGCTCTGACACGCTGGACATCTGTGGGTAGGCAGCTGAACGTACATGTCCTCGAGAGGAGAGATGAAGATGTCGCTCAGCGAGATGATCTGCAAGATGGACACGAGAACAGGTCAGTCCACTTCCATTCCACCGACACCGGACCCTGACCGGCAGGGACGGATCGCGGAACCAGTCTGATCCTCCTCAAACGCCGGGCGATCTCGCAATGGACAGGAGATCCGTGTCCCGTCGAGTGGGGGCGGAATCGCGAAGGCGGAGAGACGGAAGGACTCACGTTCTCATGTCGGATGTGCTTGAGCAGCTTGAGCTCTCTGTACGTCCTTTTGCTGAGCACCGGCGTCGAGAACGGCTTCATGATCTTCTTGATCGCCACAGACGTGTTGGTGAGCTGATCCTTGGCGGAACTATAAAACGCCGCCGGAGAAAAGAGGAGCAAAAGCAGCGAAAGGAAGGGAAGAGGGGACGGAGCCGTTAGCCAGGCGGGTCCCAGACGAGAGGGGCGAGAGGGGCGACGGTGCCGGGAGCCACGAGGGAAGGGACGCACCAGACGAGACCGAACGCGCCCATTCCTGCGAGACCGGATGAAGTTCCGAGGTAAGCTCACAAACGCAAACATACAGTCGAGTCGAGACTGCTACTGACCGACGGGGTTGCTGATTGTCGCGTCAAGGGAGAGACAGGACCGAGGTCTGGGTCAGCTCCACGGCTTTGCTTTTCCGCCTCGTCCGAGCTGACCGTTCTGTCAAGCAGGACTCACAGATCGACATATCGGGAGGTGACCTCAAAGACCTGTGCGTACAACGTCCAGTACGAAGAGACAGGTCGAAGGAGACGATTCGACGGGTGATGGCGGGCGACCGAGGCGGGTGAGGAGGGAGCGGCGAGGAGGGCAGGCGCCGGATGGGTCGTAGGCGTTTTCAGGACGACCAGCACAGACAGACGACGGAATGGAGCAAAGAACAGAGGCGTGGAGGGTAGGCGGGCGAGGATATACAAGAACGTGGACGAGAGAAGGAAAGAGACGGGAGGAACGGACCGTCAGCACGAGGGAGGACGACGAAAGCCGACGTATGGATCTCGACAACACGTTCCCTCCCTGCCAAACGGATACCGTCCGTCCTCGACGGCTGAAAGTAGCAGAGGCAAGCCAGTAGAGGGACGATTGTACTTACGGTTCCAAAGATGGAGAGCTTGACAAACTGGGCAGACATGGTCACGGGAGAGGGGGGAGGGCGGCGAGGTGGGAGACGGAGAGGGAAGGAGCGAGATGTGGGTCCAGATCGACGACGTAGGCCTACGCGGTTACTGAAGAAAGCAGAGTCTGACGAGACAGAGGACTGCGAGAAGAGACGATCGGGTACGAGGACGGCGAAGGTCGACGTAAGGTGCGGAAGGCGGGAGGAGGGTCGGGTGGGGCGAAGGTGGGTGGTGAGGTGAAGGGAGAGGGTCGCGCAGACGGTCGGTCTGGCCACCGTCGGTCTCGCTGCCTTTGGCCTCGCTCTCCTCTCTCCCTCACACATCCATCCCCTCGACAGAGCCTGAAACACGGAACCAGTCATCTCATCGTCGTTATGGCCGACATTGGTACAACAGATATCGCGACCCGAGGAGCGAGGGAGTGAGTGCGAGCCTCTGTTGAGCGAGGACGGCCGTCCGAGAGGGTGGTCTCTGTCCCACGAGCCAACTGACTGTTTGGCCACGTTTGCTCCCGTACGTTCGCTCGCTCGTTCGACCGTGCAGCTTTGTGAGAATCTACTTTTCGGCTGTCGACTCGGATCAGACCCAGTTGGTGAGTACCTGTTTCATCTCTGAGCTGACCTCAGCTGTGTCGGTGGTGGCGAGGCAAGGGACGGAAGGTCGAGCTCACCACGTCTCCTTCCTCCCTCCCGTCCTCCTTGCCCGCTTGCTCGCCATCCACCTCTCTTGTTGCGCTCCCACTTGCTTCCGATCCTGTCAGATCCTGCCTGCGCTCCATCGTCCAACTTCGACGACCTCGTGGAATGGGACTCCTCTCTCGCCAGAGCTGCTGCCCGACTTCTTCTCCAAGCTGCCCGCGTCGAGACACGACGTCCAGTCGATAGACGTCCATCCCATTCTCGGTACCAGTGAGTAACACCCACTCGGTTCATAATATCTCGCTATTTCTCTCATCTGCTGGCACAGGGTCGTGGTTCGTGCCCCTGTCAGTCGGACTGACCGAGCTGGACTGGGTCCTCTCTCTCCCCTGTCGCCAGCCCCGGCTCCGCTCCAAGTCGTCGCCGGTGGTCTCGTCCTCCACTTTGCACCCCTTCCTCCCACCCCTACCGACACGCCCGAATCGCTCGCAGCTGCCGCCAAGATCCCTCCCCAGTCTGTGACCGAGTACCGGAAGAAGAGCCATCCGGACGACGTCCAGAAGATGCCCAGGGTCTTCCACGCAACGTTCCTCCTCATGCCCGTAGGCGGAGTGGAAGGGGCAGCAGACGGAGGAGTAAAAGTAAGCACCCTGTCTCCATCAGCTTCCGAGTGGGACGCTGTCAAAGTCATATCTGAGCCCGCTTCCACGCTGCGCGTGCATCGGGTCGCGGGCTACCTTCTCTCTGCTTCGACCCATCAAGGTGATCATCCATGCTGACTCGTGTCCTTCCTTCGTCTTTGTGTCTTTCGCAGTACTACATCGGGAACGCCATGTACCGTTTCGTCGGCTGAGCCGGACTCAAACAGCACAATCAAGATCAACTCCCGTCGCGTCCACTGTATCAACACCATCAGCCTCCCTCCCTCTCCTCCCGTCGGCCTCTGCATCCGCGTCGTATATCATGACTCTACCCTGTACATCGCTTCCGAACCGTACGTCGTCTGGCGGTCTCTCGACTTGCCCATCATCGACCTGGGCGCCAGGACACTTTAAGCCCGCAGTTGCTTGCTGCTCAGACGCGATCCCTTGCGGTCGGATACCCCTCCTGCCATGCTCGCCTCATCCACGGTGGGTGACACCTATCTGGGCAGCATACGAGCGGCAAGCCTGGGCCTTGCCGAACTCAACATGCGTGGGGTAAATTCCAAACTGGTCGGGAGGGTTTGGAATGGGTTCGGGGGCTCGGATCCGCCGATGACGAGTCTCGATTCCAGCTGCCCTTCCCCTTCCTTTCGAAAATGCGGGCACCCGCCGGCTGGGCCAGTCTTTGATCCAATCTGCGTGTCATCGCTTCCCGTAAGGCCGGTTTACCCCTCATCACCCCTTGGGTGAGTGCTCCACCGCTGCTCCCCTTCCCTTGTTTCCCCCAGTCGACGGAACAGTCTTTGACCCAACCATCATCGACTCAGTCCACTCCCTTCACTTCTCTTCTACCTAGCTTCTCATTATGGCGTGAGTGTCCCTTCCCTCTCTTCATCCTCGCTCAATGCACACGACCTCCTCGCGCGCGCCAAACACCAAACAAAATCCTCTGGGCTGACCTTTTCCCCCCTCCCTCCCTTTTTGCTCATGCAGCGGTATCTCCTCCCTCTTCAAGTTCTGCGCCGCCATGGCGCTCGTCTTCTCGTTCGCCTGCTGGGTCCTGTACGTCTTCTCTTCTCCCTCTCTCTCACCTCCACTTCCACCCAAGGGCTGACCCGTCCCGCTCCTTTTCCTCCCCCTCGCAGCTCGGCCTCGAGCATCAAGAAGCACAACTTTGGCTTCAACATGGGATCCAAGGGCCTTCCTATCGCGCTCCTCATCCTCGGTCTGCTCTCGTGGTTCTGGTTCCTTCTCGGTGAGTGATTAGTCGGCTCTCTCTTTGGACGGACGCGGGAGAGCGGGTGGCGACGTCGACCTGGCGGCGTCATCCTCCCCGTCCGTCCCCTTCCGGTCAGACGGACATGTTGACTGACTCTTCTTTTCTTCTCCTTCGTTCGTTCGTTAGTCGTCACCCTCGGCCGAACCCGAACTGCGCTCATGAAGGCCAAGAGCGTCCTCATCGGATCTTCGCTCGCCGCTATCGCCCTCCTCGGTGAGTCCTCTCGCTCTTCCC